>WEIV01011814.1:193472-239723 GCA_013390005.1 Calyptomena viridis | reverse complement strand
AAAAAAAAAAAGTTGGTGGCAGAACATGGAGATTGTTTAAACATAACATACTGGAATGACAGAATAAATGTTTTCTATTTATGGCAAAGGAAAACTTGGAAAAGAACTCCAAAGAAGTCTTCAAAGTTAAACATCAGAGTAAGAGGGATTACAAGGAGTTAAGAGGCCTAAAATGAACATCACATTCAAATGGAAAAAGAACATAAACAAGTTAAATGTAAAATTAATAAAGCAGGAAAAAAAAACACTTTGGGGAACAATTTTATAAAGATGTAAAAATTAAAAATATACTTATTTGTCAAACATATTAGAAAGCCTGCCAGAAAGACTGTGGGGCCAGTAGACAATCATGTTTTAATAGCAGTTCTCACAGGGCAAAAATGCAGAAAAATTAAACCAATTCTTTTCAGTGAACGTCACCACCAAGAAGACATTGAAACCAGAGGGCTTTGTATTACATGGATTGGAGTTTGAAACAGAACTTTCTCAAATGAAGGTGTCAAAAGAATATAATTTAGATGACATAGATGGAGTAAATGCAAACAAATTACCAGAACAGTGTGCTATTTATTTGGGAGCCCTAAGGGAACATAAATATGAAAATGGAAGTTTTCAGCTATGCTATGTAGTCTATTGATTAAATCAGTTGTGGTACTATATAAGAATGAAATAGCAAATATAAATTTAACTTTAAAGAAGGATTAAAGTGGACTAGAGAATTCAGACAATCTATAGATTTGGTGGGTTTGCGAGCTGTTAGGAAACATTGCAGGACTAATAGACAAAAGGGGAAAAACAATATAAGGAGAGAGAACTTACAGAGCTTTTGAAAGGGGATTAGTATCTTTTGAATGTATTAGAATTGTTTGATCATCACTGAATATACAGAAGAAATGACCCAGTTGATACTTTGCTAAAAAACTTTATTATTTATTAAACTCTTAAAGAAATCAAGTTGTGGTAGGTTGAGGAGAAGGTCCTTTGCATATTAATAACTTTTTAAATGGTAAGAAATGTAAAGTAGGAATAAAGAGTCATATTTCTTAAGGGAGAAAGGTGATAATGGAATACCTCAGGCATCTGTGCTGGTATTCACTGCTAAATATACTTATACATGATATAATACATATAATTATACCTGATATAATTAAAGTGTGTGTGTGCATATATACATATATGTATACTCATACCTATATTTGAATATATAGATGACAACTTATAATGAAATCCATATTCTATATCTACAAATGCAAAGTAAAGCACATAGGAAAATCTATTGTGCCTATATGCTCACAGTAAGGAGATCTAAATCAGCACCATATTAACATGCAAGACAGAGAGCCCAGAGTCACTGGAGATTGTTCTCTAAACACATTGGCTCAGTGCTCAGCACTACTCACAAAAAGCAGACAGAACATTAAGATGATTAGGGGGAAAAAGAAGGTGAGGTTTACTGTTTTGCCTTTTATGATAATGTGGATAAGCATAGTTCATCTACATTGTGAGTACATTTGTGGAGGTCAGAGCATCATTCCTTGCATTTATGAAAAAGTGTAATATAGTTATAAAAACATTACAGCTCTCTCTTTTGACATATATATGCACTATGTGTTATATATATAATGTGGTAAGAGTTGTTTGGGTATAGAGCAGATCCTACGCAAGGAGAGATTAAATAGCCTGATATGCTTCAAGTAGCAAGGAAGAGGGCTGAGGAAACAGATGTCATGGGGCAGCAGGTTTCAAATATGTACTTTTTCATTCAGGGCAGAATTAGTTTTGGAACTCTCTAGTATTTGTAGGAGCTGAAAATATAGATGGGTCCAAATAGTGATTGCAGAACAAGTATATGGAAATAAGTCAGTTGGAAGTTGTGGCCAAAGTTGTACAGCATTATAATATAACTTCATTGACTAGCACTGCTGTGCTCTCACCCCATCCAAAGCCAGATATCCATTTGTCCCTGCCCCACAACCCTCTTCTACTGTCATCAGCATACACCTGATGCAGTGATGAGCCTTTTCGGGTCTCTGAAATATAGGACCGTTAGTCTCTCATTGTAGGGTTACTTTTCCATCGTCTTTCTGTTGCTGTATGCCAATGCCTGGACAAAGGGGTGTGCTGGACTATGTTGTTGGGGAGCAGGGTGGTGTTGGCTAAATCTGCCTTGTAACTGTACCCTGAGCTCTGAGAAGGACGTGGAGAAAGTCACTCTGTCCTCATACTTCTTGCTGAAGCACTTTGCACAGGCTGTTATCAGGAGCAGGGTGGATGGGGTCCAGTTTGCCTTGTTTGTATTCTCATGGCTTGTGTTGGTTTGGTGGTTTGTCTCTGTTAGGTTTAGCTTCCTTGCAGCCAATGAAGCAAGTCAGACTTTTCTCTCTTGTTTTGAGAGATAGCTGCAAGGCTTATAAATTAATTTAGGCCAGTGCAAATAGAGGATCTAGAAAGCTTCTCATGCAGTACTTTTTTCACATCCAGATTTTCATCTGTGGCCAGAAGGGACAGGAACTCGCAAGGTGCTCTTACACTCTTGTCTAAATATAAGACTATACACTTCCTTCTTTCCTTTCATGGCCCTGACTCTTTTAAGGGTAAGGTAACACATTTTGGGACAGAATTGGCTGGTCTTAGAAATCATGTCTCAAAACTGTTACTTCATATCTTGAATTCTCTCTTGCCTGAGAGAACCATTCCTGTTGCTTCATGCCTGAGTGGGACACAACAGATCTGCATGAGCCTGCTTGGAACAGAATGTATTTCACCTAAACTGAGCTCCAGGCTATGAAGTCATGCACCACCAAGCACCATACACACAGGCGATATTGTACCCAACCTTACTTACTAATTAACTCGTGGCCCAAAATAGAATGATTTTTCAGACAGCACCCAGCAGATAGATATAGGTTGTAGAAGCATTGTTGGCTAATTGGTAGCTTATGATAAATGCTTTTGGAAAGAAACCACACTCTTCACAGACAGGTGTGTCTGTGATTAAAAAGTGGGGATGCATGGAAGAGCTGCCTGTTGCAAACTATTCTCTCTTCTCTTCTGAGAGCCAAGGAAATTCAGAAACTCTCTGCAATTTCTAGTTTGCAGAATTCAATAAAAGGGTTAATTGAAATTTGGTATCACTTATGTATTACAATCTTAGAAAGTCTGAAACTCTGAGAGGAAATACTGGTGTTTTGCATGAAATATAGTGGTTTAATATCAACATGAGCACTCTATCTGTGTCAGAGCCAAAGTATTAATTTCCCAATCTTTAGAATATCATAATTTTGCATCATTATGTGGTATTCAGTCCAATAATCATCTATTTTTCAAGGATAGAGAGGCTTTAAACAGAATGAGGGAGGAAATGAATGTTTGCACAGGCCACTAGATTTTTCTGAAACCATGTACACCTATTTCTGGGCTCTTGTTTCCATAAATAATGAATTGACAGCTTCGTGGTTTCCAGAGGATACATGGTACATGTAGATATCAGACAAATAAATTAAAATATCCCCTTTTTTTCTGTGTTTAATACCTCAGTGTAAGGTGTCTATTGTTCTAAATAAAGCTCGTAATTTAAATTTCCCGATGCTTTAAATGAGTTTGAGGGTACTGTCACAAAAAAAGTTGGGGGGGGGGAAAGAAAGAAGAAAAAAAAGTGAGTGTGCTCATCCCTCCTGAGCAATTATAGTTCCCACATGTTTAACAGAAGATTTCCTAAGTAAGGTTATTTGATGGAAATATTTAACTGATTTCCACTATGTGCTAGAAAAATCTAATTAATTTCTATTACTTACCATACACCAACTCCAAGTGAAAGCTTTAATACAGGATGGTATTTTTTCTGGTGGTTGAGTTTGGTGAGCAAGCTTGAACATTGCTCACAGAAGAGCAGAGGCAGGTTATAAGGCAGACTATGATGAAGGATAAAGCAGAAACCATGATAACATCATCTTGTCATCATGCATTAGTAATCTTCACGAACTAGTTTTCTGTTTTTGATCTGCTACCCCCAACTGTTTTCTGGTGAAGGTATGGACTCCAAGTTGAGAGTGAATGTCTCAGTGAAACCAGACATCTTTTCCTTATCTTTCCAGGATTCCTTTGAAGGGAAATATTCTGTGTGTGTGATTCTATGTGGAATACAGATTTGTGATAGCCAGTGCATTTGATTTATTTCTTCATACTTTTTCATGCTAATTTTTAATGTTAAATACAATTATTAGCTTTCTATAGAACCCCCTGGAAAGTAGTGAGAGAGATGTGGGAGCCTGATTAGGGAAGGAAAGAACAGGACTGACAGCCAGAGGGCCAGAGCCCAGGGCTGGGCTCCTGCAGGGAGGCCAGCACAGTGGAGAGATATAACAAGTAGTCAGATCTCAGAAATAACAGAAAGAAAACTTGCTGAGGACCAAGGGACTATAAGCAGAGATACCACATACAGGAAGGGACTGGATTATAAACCTTCATTTGTACTCTAAGATAGTGACTTTGAAGTTGTTTATTTTTAAAAAACTGTTTGAGGAGCTCACTTTAAAGAGATGATCTACGTAGGTCCTGCTTAAAGCTCTGTCTGACTTGGGAGTCCTTCATGTACTCATCTTTGCATGCAGTAATTGGCATTGCTAAATACATCTCACACTGAAACTTGAGTCTGATAGTTGCATCTGTGTAGTGAACACTAGAAAGGAGGCATGCAAGATTATGATCCAGTTGCAATCCATCATTTTGGGTGATGTAGCATTACCACAACAGGATCTAGGACTGCTTGGAATAATTGGGCCTCTACAAATCAGAGGAACTGTTTCAAATCCTGTTAGGCAGGAGTTTTAGTAGGAAACCATGATCCTAGGGGTTTCCTTTATTTTTTGCCCTGAGCATCTCACATCACAGAGGACTCATGGCACGTTCTATGAATGGCCAGAGAGAAAAGGTCTCCTGTTTTCTTCTTTGCCGTTTCATACATCAAACTCCACAGTTTTGGGATAGAGTTAAGAATAATGATGAGATATTGCCAAGCTTGTTGTAGACCAAGAGGTCAGAAGTCTCTACCTGTGAAATTCAAAAAGGTGTTTACAGAACAAAGTAACCAACTTTTTATGTATACACAGAAATGCTCTATAGAGCAAAAAAGATGGTGCAACATCTGCTTTTAATTTTTCAGTGAAGCTCCCATTACTGCCTAGCATTCCTAAACCCAGGCCCTCTGAGAGTTCAGTATAAAAGCGAATAAACCAAATTTCAGTGTACAAGATCCTCTTCTTTATAAACTATTTGAAGGCTGAAACATTTCCGTGGAGACTAAGAATAGGTCTTCTCTCCATGTGTCAAAATGAGCTCCATTGTTACCACAAGAGAGTTTGTGATGACACCATCTTTGGCATACTGGCATATTGCTCATGTAAAAAAAGGACATCTTATTTCTAGAAAAATTTAGTGTAGAGATTCTTTTATTACTCCTGGAAGGATTTTCAGTTTTATCTGTGGAGAAGCATCTATAGGTACCTCTTATTTGGTGAGAGCCATCTAACATATTTGTGAGCACAAGACAGACGCAACCAAAGTCAGAAATTATAGCTCCATGTTAAAAGTGAAATATTGCCTAAGAACTTTCTAAAGACTGGCACTGACGACCTAGAGTGGTGTTTTTGATCTTGTTTTCTGCAGTATTGATTGCTCCAGTCACAGATACGAGTTCTGCAGGAATTGTTTGGTGGGTACATGTAAGCTGGAGAAAATTTTGAGTCTGAGACCTCTTACAATTATGTCAAGGGGAGCTGATCATGGTATAGCTGAGTGGTTTTGACATTTTCTGTCTCCTCTTTTAAACAATACATTTATTATAAATAATTTATATAGCATGTAACATAAAAATAGTGTGTACTCATTTTCATCAATAATAGCTTTAAATGATGAATCTTTGAGAGGGGAATATTTGGTCTCCTACTAGTGAGAAGAAGGCTGCTTTTACAACATACCTGATACTTCCTATCTTATTTTTCTCTTTTTTTGTCTTGTATTATTTTATTAATTAGATGCATGTTTTGCATGATTCTCAAAGTCATGACTGATTTGCATTTTGTATTGTCTCTATCTCTGAAATTTAGGATACTTGGCATAAAGTTTGATGTACTAAGAATTTCTAGGTATAAGCAAAGGCAAAAGCAAAACTGACGTAACAATAGCTCATTAAAAAAATCACTATCCTGGAGGTAACTCAGAAATTCAATGCATTAAAATTTGAGAGCTTTCCAAGTGAGAGTTTGAAAACCCCTAAACCCAGTTTTGGTATACAAATTAATGTAAATTAATGCACTATTTTAATGAGGTGATAGAAAGTTTAATTAAAAAAATGGTAACTCTGGAAATAATTTTTAGGAGGGTTGTGTGAAATGGATGTGGACAGTAAGAGGGTGACAGATCATAATCAGAGTATAGGAAAAAAGCACATCTAACCATCAAATACCAAAGTGTTCTGAAACTCACTATGAATGCTATCAGTATTTGGAAATGCTATTTACTAGTCTTAGTAAAAAAACCTAAAAACTAACTTTGCATTAGGGGTTGAGACAAGAAATGAGTAAAAACATGTTCTCTGTCTTCTCTGGAGAAGCTTCTGTAATGAAATATTGAACAATTCTTAAGCATTTGTGGGGGTTTTGCTATGGAAGTATAAGTAAAATAAATTTGTCCTAGGGCTTGGAAAGTTTATTCTGACCTATAAAATATATTCTGATCAGATTAAAAAGAAACATTAAATAGTTTTCAATTGTCTATTGAGGGATAAGGAGGAAAAAGGGGTTTTACCCTTTTCCAGTCTTGTATTCAGGTTGAAAACTGTCTTCGCAGACTAAGGGCCTTAGTAAGGGATTGTACTGTCGCGGTGCCCCCTCAGATGGCTGTACCCCGACAAGCCCAGGCCAGCTCGCAGCCACCCGAAGGGGCTTTGGGCAGATTCGGGCACCAGGCGGCCAATCAGCCCTTCACGGAAGGGCTCGGGACGCCCGGCGACTCAGGGGCTTCCAACCAGGCGGTACGTCCTGCCTCACACCCTGCAAGGGGCTTCTTCAGTGAGGGCAGTTCGCCAGACCCTGGCTGGTGTCCCTGGAGGAGGACCGGCGGACCAGCTGCCTGCCGAAGAGGACAAAAGATGACCCTCGTGGGTGGTGTAACAGGGAACCTTTGTTAGAGGTCTGTGCCTCTATAAGAGCCAACCCACAAGAGCCAAGATGGTTCTCAAACATGGGTTTAAGCAGCGGACATAAACAGGGGGTGGAAATGGGGAAAGGACCGACCAGGGGAGGGAAGGAGTGGGGTTTAGGGATGATTGGCATGAGAGGAAGCCTAAGGCATTCTACTCAAGCCAACGAGGGACCGAGTAACTTGGAGAGACAGGGAAGGTTCTGGAAGAAGGGGAGGGGTCAGGGTACATATTTGGGATGGGGGCAGAGGGATCCAAAGGCGGGGAGATTGTGGGGGAGGAAGACACTGGTGGAGGGAACTAAGTGGGATCAAGGGAAGGGGAAGACCAGGGCAGTCCATTTACAAGCAGGGCTAATAGGGGATAACTGGAGATAACAGAACTGTACATAAAATGAAATACAAATGGATGTATAAGCTTATAATATACACCATCACATTGTACCACAATGTTTACAAAGCCAATATCTCTCCACACTCTAAACTATAACCTACATATCACAAAAGTTTTATTGGAAATTTAAGTAATTATATGAAGGCATGGCACAGACACTGCTCAGACCATATTGTCCTCAGCTGGAGCGAAATCAGGGTTTGTTTTCCAGTATTATGGCTGTTAGAAAGGGAGCAAAACCATCCAGAAATGCTCAGACTTGTACGCAAGTATCCTCAGGAGTGGTTCCAGCCTAGACCTTTGGAAGATGAGCCATAACATGAAAAAAACAGGCCTAAAGCTGAGGAATGTTGAGAGCTGGACTAATTTTCACCTCCTTGTAATTTGATGGAGATCATGTTTCAATGGCATGTTTGAATAATCAGCCAAACTCATAGGCTGTTGGCCAACCAGGAGACCTTGCGCTGTCAAACTACAGATTTTCAAATGTGCTACATGAATATTGAACAAACTGCTACATAACTATATGTTAATGAAGCCATCAAGATGCTATAATTATTGTTGTTGTTGGTCTTTATAGAGACCACATAATATGCTAATTTGTGTCAAGTAGCTGCTATTAAAGAGCAGTATAACTTGAAGAAAGGTTATGCCCTGATGGTACATTTAACAGCAGTGAGGTGTATTATATTCCCTAAAAATAATTCAGGTAAGAACAACATAAAAGCAAATAAACCAGGATGTGATTGCTGTGTGGAAAATGCTCTGTAGAACAAGGACTCACACAATGCCAACCCTTCACAAGGCAAACTTTATTACTGATGGTGACATTTCTCAGGGAGCAGGATGGCAGCAGAGGCTGGTAAGGGTGGGAGTCTTGCTGGTGCTTTGCAGGATCGAGTCTCAGACTGGTAATCCTGGTGTAAAATGCAGTGTTTTAGGTCACTGCTGGGGACTACTGTCACATTGCTGTACAGGGTGTGGCTGCTGGGAGGGTAGTGGGGGGAGGTGGTGGTGAAATCCTTCCGTTTAATAGGCTCGTTTGACATCAGCAATTATCGGCTCTCCACTGTCTGTGAAGTATTTCCCCTGTTCCAGCAGCTGGGGTGCTGTTTTCCCGGTTTGCTGCGGCATAAAGATTACATTGCTGAGATGCTGCAGGCTGAATGGTAACTATAGCAGACTGAAGGGGTGATTCCTAAAATGCTCCTGAGAGCCTTGTTGATTTATTTATTTATTTATTTTCTCCCTCACTGCTTGCCAGCCGGAATCTTATAACTGATGCAGCACCAACAATCACTCTAGGTCAAGCTGCATTAGCCCCAGTGCTAACCTTCTAAAAGATTCAGATTTATGAATCCAATTATGGGAGTTTACAGCCTGTTTAGCTTTGTTGTTGCTGTTATTATTGTTATTTATTCCTGTCTGCCTTTAGCTGCACTGCAACCCATTTCAGGGTAATTAGGGAGGTTTCTTTTGGTAACATTTAGGCTCAACAATATAATGACAAGACTGCAGTATAAATCTTTCTTTTTGTCCTTCCCCATCTGACAGCTGCTGGTGTCAGGCTATGAGCCTTGCAGATCTTGGTATCCGTTACTTCTTTGCAGCTTTGACCGCATTATGTAACTTCTCTTCTTATTTTGTTCCCAGATAATTTTGACACTTAACAGGAAAGAAAACATTCGTTTTGTCTAGTTGCTAGCTAGATAAAACATATAAGAGCTCTTATCAGAAACAAGATAAGAATCTCTACTTAGTCTTTTAAAATGCTGCAGTTTCTTTCCTCCATCCCAACTCATAAGCCAGTGTCTTTGGGCTGACTCATGATTTCCATATGCTTGGGACTGGGGAGAGAGACTATGTCTATACAAAGGGCAGAGAAAGAGATAATCTGATTTGTGATGCATGCAGAAAAACTCTGTAACATGTAAGATCTTTACCAAAATACTTCAGGAATCCAAGGAACCTACAGTAAGCAAATTATCTTGAAACAAATTATCTGATATCTAATTGAATTTCCTACCATGGCTCCCATCAATCTCATGTGCTGAAAACTACCTGTAGTGTGTTCTGAGCTTGATAACAATTAATTGTCATACATAAGGGAGCTGAAAGAATATATATAGAGGCATATTATAGACAATATTGCTAGGTTTTTCTTGTTGCAGTTCTGAATGTTACCAGACAGTCATATGAACTATTAGCTTTCAAGTCAGAGAACATTTTATATCTGTCAGGAAAGCCACATTAAGAAAATTTAAGTAATGATGGCCTACTGTTAGGGAAAAGAAACAGCTGTTTGGTTTTTCCCCAGTTTTTCTTATATTTATGTGGTATAAACATTTTCCTCCCCTCGGTCTCCCTTTGCATTACAAGTATTTCTAAATTACTGCTCTGATGTTTTCTAACTCACTGAGATCTGTTCTTTATGCCATCATCTGCCTCTTGATCAAAATACTTTATACCTGCCTAATGAAATTTACCAGTTTACTCAGTGTGGGAGTAAGGTCGTTAAGTTCTATTAACAAATGAATAGACTGGCAGATGTCTCTAAGATAGCTGTAATCAAGCCAGGAGCCATAGCCTTTAGGAGTGGTAACAAGGTGACCCACGTTGGACAGAGCTTGTCTAGCCAACCAAAAGTTAACTATTTTGTTGCTTAGATACTATTTTCCACATATGGAAGTGTTCTTAGAAAGATCTAGAGAGAACTGAGAAAAGACAGACACACAACCATGAAAGAAGCACGAGATAGAATCATGAGAGAACTATATGAGAAAGCCATGCAAAAGAATCCTGGACGTTAACTATGTATGTATGTGTTTGTGGCATGCAAGCTATATAGATGTAAAAACTGATATTAATAAAAGTCTTTGGTTAAGTCTTTGAGACTAATAATAACTAAAGACATAAAAAATCATAATGCCACAACTAAGTTCCAACTTTAAGTGAAATGGTTCAGTGAAAAGTAGGACTGCATCCAAATTTCTCTCCTAAATCAAAAACAGTGGGTTGAAATTGAAAGGTTGGACTTTTGCATTTTGTCATCCTTTTTATGTTTTGAATAAGAAAATAACAACAAGTCTAAAGAACAAACTGGCTAAATCTAGTCTATGTTTCCTTTGATATTCATACATGACTCTATGAATTATGAAGCATCTACTGAGAGATTATTTTCTTCTGAGACCCCTGGTAGAATCATGCAACTTGGATATGTCAGACCAATATACTGACTAATGTAAGAGACAAGACTTGGTAGTAGAGACGATCATATATTAATGTGCCTAAACGACTCTGGGATTGAAAGTGATTCACCTATTACATCTGGAGATCTGGCATCTAGGTCGTAACAATCTGCTTCTTTTTGCACAGAGATACACAAAAGTTTAGGGGATTTCTTGGACACCTAATGGATAAAACACTTTATGGAGAAAAAAGGCAATTTAGGACGGGCAAAATACCACATGCTATATTTCTGTAAAGAGGTGTAGAGTTCATAGAAGAATTATATTAATTTTTAGCTGTTTTGGTAAATGAAACATAAGGAAATGTAATAAAGGATGGTTTGGAATGTTTCATTAAACAAGCAGAGAATGTGTTATGGGACTAATCTTTAACCTGGGTTTCCCTAATTCTCTATGATAATGGGAACGTGACAATATAGTTTACATGGGCATTTGATAGTTCTGAACGTATATACACCAAAGACCCTCAAGCGAAATTTACATCGCTGTTTTAGTTTTAGTCTTCCTGGTGATATAAACTCCATTTACGGAATAACAAAGTCCTTCTTCTTTGGTGTGATTGTAATGCAGTTCTGGCAAGGCTGGTGGATTTGGTTCCATGATTTCACCCTATGGATTCAGTTGTTAATATTTGTTTAGCTATACTTTCAAATTAATAATTGTTCAACAATAGCTCTCCAAAGCAGAATGAAAACAATCTTGTCACAGTTCTCTGGGAGCACTGTTTTAACAGCTGGCAATCAGCTTGCAGCAATTATTTGAAATTGTCCCTACTTTCAGAACTAGTATAGTTTAAACTGTGAGTACCATGACAATCAGCACCACCAACAAGCAAGAACTCTAGCATACCAATCCTTGCACTGTAAGTCAGTTGTAGATCAAGTTTAGCTAAGGTTGGTCTGTATTTTAAGTCCTAGAGAGTACAATTCCAAATCCAAGCTGGTGTTTCATTTACAATCAGTTCCCAGACCGCAGGAGATTCAGTGGAAAGTCAATTTCCTCTGCTGGATCTCCATGGCAGATTTGTAGTGTTTTATCTTGAAGCACAATTTAGATGAAACATCTCAGGTAAAACAACTTAAAAAAGAAAAGAATGTTCTTAAGCAGTTGTGAGAAACAAAGAGTATGTTTGGGAACTAGTATCAGTTGCATAAGATAGTTCTTCAACAAAAAAATAAGTCATTATCTTCCTACTGAATCCAAATCAGCATTACTCCAAGAAAGGCATCATTTCCTTAAGATATCTCTTCATTTTTAAGGCTGACATATCTTGACACAATGGCAGCTGATGATAGGATTAGGAAGGATTAGTCAAGACAGTCTAACATCCGAATAAAGCTTTGACAGGGAGCCTGGCCCCTGCATGTTGATACTGCACAATCCATCTTGTTAGATACTGTGTTATGAAATACTCTTTTTGTTACATTTCTGATAAATATAATGATAAAAGACAGGCTAGGAATTACTCAGTGCTTCTTCTTAACAAGTGCTCTTCATGGGGTTTCTGCTGAAACATGTTCATCCTGCCAGTAGGGAATCAGGACATATTTCTGCACAGGGAAGATCACAGTTTCACTGTGCTGCCTTCCAGAAATAGCAGGGAAATTCGTCAGGGTTTTCTGTACATTCTCTCCTTTTCTCCTACATACAAACACATGCAGCCTTCTGAGAATAGCAAGTGAAGCCAAAATGAACAGGGTGATGTAATGCTCTGTGATGCTGGGATGAGGCAGCACTGACCCTGCATCTCCTGATGGCAGTACACGGTCTGCTTGATATATGATAGACCTGCAAGCCCAGTCACCACCAAATATCCACGGCCAAATACCAAGCCATAGGGTATCTGATGACACACAGACTCTGCCAGTTGTAAAAGATATCAAGATGTCTGCTGTCTTACAGCAGAAATGACTGAAAATACAGTATGTTTGGTCCTAGGTACATGACATGGGGAATGCTGAACGGAGATGGTGGAGATTCAAAAAATATGAAGATAATATCTCCTATTGGAAAATATCTCCTTACAGGCTATCTGGAATTCCACCAGTGGGAGTTATAATTTAAAACATAAAAACACCTCTGTGCAGAAAACAGGGTCTGTGTCAAAGATAAACTAGAAAATATTATGCTTGTGTGTGTAGCAAGGATGATATATTCCATAGGGTTTTTTTCAAACGTATTTTACTGCCAAATAACATGATGAGGTTTTCTGTTTGTTTGTTCTGTGCTTTCTTTCCTTTTCTTTTTCTAATTTGGATTAGTTAAGTCATAAGGCAATGGTGTATTAGCAGTACCAGACTGGCTTACTTATCTTAATTTCAGCTAAGATCTAATCCCTGCTGGACTTTGCTTGAGTGGTTATTTGCTTGTATGTTGTTATGTGTAGGGAGCTGTGGTTAAGTGTTGAGTAGAATCTAAATCAAAGTAACCATCAGGGGTTTTTTGTACCTAGTTCTCTGTGCTAGGCAGAGATTCCAATTTCTACAAGTTTAAGATGCTAATCCTTGGGGATGTCCTGTGGTCTGTGGACTTCCCCAAAATCTTTCTGTAGAATGCATTCCTCTTCTCCATATGTGTGTAGAAATGTGTGGAGAAGTGTGGCACTGTCCCAGCACTGAGTCTTCTCAGTAAGTACTGTGCAAGGCAGTGAATTTTAACAGGATGAGTTTGCACCAACTGAAGGTAAAGTGTGGTCAGGAACAAGCAATCACTATTTTTTTTTGGCGTCCCTAAACTCATGTGCTTCTTTAATGAAATGCAATGAGGGTGCAGGGCCTTCTCTTCTAGGAACCTCAATTTAGGTGGGAGCATGGCATTGAGGTGTTAGTGGAATTGGAGCAAAAGGCAGTTTCAATGTCAGAGTGCTCCAGGGATGTCAGAGAGCTTCAGGGATATCTGAAGTTAATGTTAGACTGGCTGCTTATCTGAGGCCAGTGTTTCTCCTCCTTAATCATTATCACAGACAGTCAAAACAGAACTAACTCCACAGTATATAATTTTAAAGGGGGGATAAGGAAAACGGATATTCAGCTGTTATCTGAACGTTGGTGAGGTGAAAATCCTATGTACTTTTTTGACATGAACATGAGGCCACTTCATTGAGGCATGAAGATTTAAGGTGCCCAGGAAATTACACCTAATTTTTTACTGCAACATCTTAAAATTTGCATTGATTTCTAAAATTTTTTTTTTATTTTAAAAGTTATCGTTAGAAGATGCAAATTTTATATAGCTTTAAAGATAAAGCATATTGTAATTTATTATTTGAATTACCGTAATAGCAGATGTTTTCCATGCTGCGGTGGCAGTGCAGATTTTATGTCCTTAACACATACTCAGGCAGATGTAAATATTAGTACAGCTATACTGTTGTTCATATGCAGCTGAGGGATCTAAAGACTAAATTTATTCTTCATTAGCCACAGAGACAGTATTTGTAGTAATTCACAGCTAGATTAGTGGTCTGAACAGCAGCCATATGCAGTGCTGGGTTGTTTGCTGGGTTGTGAATTACCTTAGAAACAACATATGAAACACAGCTGATTTCTCCAACAGCTGATGACAAATGCAGACTGATCAACTTACTTCTAAAATATCTATGAAATATACCTGTGGATAAGATACATTCTCAAAGAACCAACTCCTCCTGTAATGGGATTTATGTTTCTATTTGCAGGTTAGTGTTTTGGCTCTGCTAAATCTGCCCATGGTTTAATGTTGCCACCATTCGTCATAGTATCTGTGCAGTTTTCAGACAATAATGGACAATTATAAATTCCTGCGATCAAGAACATTTGTAGGTCGTTGCATTACAAGTGGGAACTAGTATTTTAAATGAAATTCCTAAGCCTTCAAGGATCCGTGAGCTGCAGGATCACAGCAACTGACTAGGAGGGCTGGTTAGGGTTTCCTTCCCTGTTTGACTCAGGCAGTTTGTTTTTTCCTTTGCAGGTTGAGGTTAAATATTTGCAAAGTGGGATTCTGTAGATGCCATTTGATGTATCTTTAAAAAAATTTCCAGTATAAAGATTATGAGCAAGCTTACTGATGGTAAGACAAGGTTTGTGTAACTTCTCTGTAAGGTCAGTTTGTGAACAGCTGTAAAGGTTTGTCTTGGCCTCTCAATATTTTCATTTTAGTTTCAGCATAAATCCTGACAAGCCTAATTGATTTTGTGTTGTATTTGGAACACTCTAAAAGCGCACCAAAAAGACCCCGTAACTGAACTTTAGGAGAATGTTATCCTGTGACAAATCACATACAGAATCACAGGCTCAAGTTTAGAAGAAACCTTCAAGATCACCTAGTCCAACTGTCAATCCAGCTCCATCATAATCATCCCCAAATCGTATCCTCCAGTTCCACATCCACATGCCTCTTGAATACTTCCAGAGACTGCACCACCTCCCTGGGCAATTTGTTCCAATGCCTGACCACTCTTTCAGTGAATTTTTTTTCTAATATCTAATCAGAATCTTCCCGACTGCAACTTCAGGCCATTTTCTTAATGAGACATAGTGAAACAGACTGACCACCACCTCACTACGACCTTCTTTTAGGTAGTTGTAAACAGCAACAAGACTCCTTTTCTCCAGACTAAACAACCCCAGTTCTCTCAGCCACTCTCATAAGACTTGTGTTCTAGATCCTTTACCAGCTCTATTGTCCTTTTCTGCACATGCTCAAGCACCTCAATGTCTTTTTGAAGTGAGGGGCCAAAAACTGAACACAGGATTTGAGGTGTGGCCTCACCAGTGCTGAGTACAGAGGGACAATCATTTCTCTAGTCCTGCTGATCACACTGTTCTTGATACAGGTCAAGATGCCATTGGTCTTCTTGGCCACCTGGTTACACTGCTGGATCATGTTCATCTGGCTGTCAACCAGCATTCCCAACTCCCTTTCTGCTGGGCAGCTCTCAAGACACTTCTCTCTCAGCCTGTAGTGCTGCCTGAGGTTGTTGTGATCCAAATGCAGGACCCAGCACTTGGCTTATTGAGACTCATACAGTTGTCCACAGCCTGGACAACTGATACATCCTGTCCATATCATTCTGTAGACCGTCTCTATCCTCCAGAAGATCGACACTCTCACCCAACTTGGTGTTATATGTGAACTTACTGAGGGTGACCTTGATACAGCTATTAAACAGGATTGGCCCCAACACTGAGTCCTGGGGAACACCACTTATATACTCAGCTGGATATAACTACATTCAACACCACTCTCTGGACCCAGCCATCATCCAGTTTTTTACCCAGCAAAGAGTACACCTGTGCAAGCCATGAGCAGCCAGTTTTTCCAGGAGAACATTGTGGGAGATGGTGGCAAAGGATTTACTCAAGCTTAGTAGGCAGTATCCACAGTCCTTTCCCCATCTGCTAAACAGGTCAAATTGTCATGGAAGGAGACCAGGTTGTTCAAGTAGGAGCTGCCTTTTGTAAACCCACACTGGCTGGGCCCAATCCCTTGTCCTGCACATTCTGTGTGGTGGTAGTCAGGATGATCTACTCCATGACCTTCCCCATTACTGAGATCAGGCTGACAGTCTGTAGTTTTCAGGATTGTCCTTCCAACCCTTCTTGTAGGTGGGCATCACATTTCCTAATTTCCAGACACCTGGGGCTTCTTTGGTTAACCAAGACTGCTGGTAAATGATTGAAAATGGCTTGGTAAGCCCTTGTGCCATCTCCCTCATTACTCTCAAGTACATCCCCTCTGGGCCCACAGACCTGTAGGTGTCTAATGGCATAACAGGTCACTAACAATTTATTTCCTCCTGGATTATGGTAAATGATGAGATATACTTAAGTAACAAAGACACTAGTACAAAAAAAATTACTTGTTTTCCAGTGTTTGTGTTTAAGATGGGAGGGAAAGGAAATAGGTCTGAATTGGCAAGAGACTTTTTACTACTATTCTGGAATAAAAAATAATAAAAACCAACCAAATGAATGAATTAACAAGCAATCTCTCTGTACTGAATAAGGCTAAGGTTGTCACCAAAGAAGAGCTATTCAGAAATCAGAAAGGAGAGAAAAATCTAACTGGAAGAGCTGTGTTGTAAAGGAAATGTTTGTTAGCAGAACTTTCAGGCCAAGTTCATACTTTTGTATGTTTTTAAGACAGGATATAGAACAGAAATCAACAGTACCAGAAAGCTGTAGTGCTTTCTTACCCATATTGTAGTTGTGTTAAGAGACTGAGTCAGAAGTTGTTGCAAACCTGAAATTTAAGGTTACTTCCTGTCTTGAAGGATTTTGGCTAGTTAGAAATAATTAATAATCTTAAAATTAGATAAAATACATGGTCTTTCATTGAATATTCCCAGCTGCAAAAGAAGATTTATAATGCTTCATAAATATATTACAACAAATACAACTGAAGAGAAGGTATAGGATCTCTGCTTTTTCAGTACACCCAGGGGTTACACCTGTACAGTGTCTCAGGTATAACTATGCATTATGTAAACTGCATCTCCTAAGAGTGTGTCAGAAAGTATTGACCTGCTTCCCATTGATCAGAAAATCCACTAAGTTTTATCTAGCTAAGAAAGGATGTCTGCTTCCTTGACAAAGACATTTCTTGTTTGCGTGAAGCATCACTTTTAGCCTCTTAATCTTTAGGTGACTCTAGGGAGGCAAAGTGATGTTCTGCATCAATAACCCTTCACATTAAGTATCTATCAAGAGTGATTCTCTGTATCTGAGGTGTTTGCTCCTGCTGCAAATATTTGTTAGTTTTTCTGTCATTGTCTTGACTCTCAAGGTCCTTCTGTTGGCCCTCTGCTCATCTTTGCCCAGATAAAGCTGTTAGGGTTGACATTTCCAAAATTATGATTCTGTAATAGGGCTTTGATGGATCTGTGTGTGGGGATGCTGCTTGACTTCGTATTGTGCTCTGGTAACAACATTAGCTTTGCATGTGTGATAGAGCCAGTGATGAGTGGTGTCCTCAGGGATGGTATTGGGGCCAATACTGTTCAACATTTTTGTTGGTGACATGGACAAACTTGACCAATGGGATCGAGTACACTCTCAGCAAGTTGGCTGACACCAGGCTGTGTGTTCCAGTTGACACATTGAAGGAGAGGGATGTCACCCAGAGGGACACTGGCATGCTTGAGAGGTGGGCTGATGTAAACCTCCTGATGTTCAACAAAGTGAAATGCAAGGTCTTGCACCCAGGATGCAGCAATACCAGGCACACCTACAGGTTGGGTAGAGAACAGACTGAGAGCAGCCCTATGGAGAAAGAATTGGCGGTGATGGCTGGTGAAAAACTCAACATGAGCCGGCAGTGTACGCTCACAGCCCAGAAAACCAACTGTGTCCTGGGCTGCATCCAAAGGAGCATAGCCAGCAGGTCGAAGGATTGGGATTAGATGATCTTTAAGGTCCCTTCCAGCCCTTAACGTTCTATGATTCTATGATTCTATTAATGAAAGGGCTGTATTCCTATTTGAGGTTTTTAAAGAGGCATGCTTTGCTACTTACTAGCAGTGCCAGGTGGAGGCACAGCTGTGACTCACCACCTACCTGTACATTGGGAACATGATGAAAGAGCAGGTGCAGAGTAGAAGGGTTGCTAGTATGTTCTTGGACATACTTGTCATTCCCCTTGGGTGACTTCTGAGGCTAGACAGTGGGGGAAATGAAGAGGTCAGTCACCAAAGTACTTTGGGAAGCATTACACTAGGACAGCATATGAAAAGTCCATATGTCTGAAGAGTTTCTGAAGGCTGCCTACGGTTCTAGGAAGAAGCCAGATGCTTTCCTGTATCTGTACAAAAGCTACCACGGTGTATCTCAATTTCTCAAGATAGTTACATTCTACTTGGCTTCCATTTTAAGACAACTTGCCTTTAAAGTTTTATTCTGTTCTGTCCATATGACAGCTTATGTGAATGAAGCCTTTCTCCCATCTCCCCACCATAATACCATCTCTTTTCTTGTTATTTCTCTTTCTGTCTTAAAAGAGTATTGGTTTTCAATTCTCTGCCTATAAAAACTGGCTTAATTCTATTTTTGTCTACAGGGTCTAACAAATAATCACATCAAATGCAGATTATTTTTAGCTATAATAACAACTAGGTATCTATCAAATGTTATATATCAAATGTTACAAGTATAAAATATAAAATAAATGAAAAAAATGTTTTAATGCAATCTAGTATAAAATTAAATTTGTTCATTTTGCTTACAAAGCTTTTGATGATATCCATATTTATGGAAAGATACTGGTTTGGATCCACTTGATCAATTGCAAAATTCCTAGTTAGTTGAGAAGATCCAAGATTTCACTTATCACTCATCCCAAGGAAATATAGCTAAAGTGGAAAAAACAGGATTAAAATACATACATATTTTCCTTTAAGTTGTGATGAAATTTAAGGATTTAGTCTTGAGTCATTGGATTAGAATATCAATTAAAGGAGCACTTTTGCTTTAGCTTCTTTGATGGGTATTGATGCCTGTCAACTAAAATTCCACCATGGGGAATTTGTTGTTAACGAAGAAGATTATTGAAATAGAACAACTGCAATGGGATATATCACAGTAGTAGTAACATTATAATGTCAAATGTTCAAGAGTTAGCAAAGTTATTGGAATGATAGAAAGAAAAAAGTCAAAGGATTGATGTACAGTCCACAGGTAAGAGATAAAATTAGAACATCCTTGAACTAGATGTACTTTGTATATGTTCCAGTGATGATAATACCTTCATTTAGCAGTCTGATGATCTAAAATGGTTTATATTTTTAATTTATTACTTACACATTCCTCAATGCCTTGCTACTTACTTCATTATAAATAATTAGACAAGCAACACTAATGAAGTTAAGTAAATTGATTATGTGTAAAAAGATCTAATTTTATTTGATGAAAGATTATTCACAAGTAAAAATAGTGATGAACTGGTTGGCTGTGAGCTTCATGGTCTTAGTCATATTGCTGCTAAAACAGTTGAAGAGTACCCATTGTGGAAAAAAGAGATGATTTGCTCTACTTCTGAGTCTAAGCCTGCAATATTATCTGAGATTTAGAGGCCATTTCTTCCATTCTTTGGCATGGAATTGGTTTCCAGTGATTTGCATGAATATGAAGTTATTTGGAAACTTTAGTTTTTGCTTGAGATTTTTTTCTTATTAAACCAGCAAATAAAAAGCATTTTGTCTTTCCTCGGAGGCTGGTGCAAACATCTTGTATATTTCCTGTCAGTATAGGTTTCTTGCTAAACATTAACATATTGTTTTGCAGAGACATTTGAGATGGGAAGGCTAGTTTCTTTGTGTTTGTTGGTCTGGAACTACAGCTTAGGTGCAATCCATTGTATCTATTCAAGAAAGCAGTTCATGCTATTTGACACTTGTACAAGTCCATCTGTATACTACCCTGAGAAGACCATTTCAGCTGAAGAATATGAAGACTTTCTGATTCAGACTTTGGGAAGAGTGCAAGTCACTTATAGAGGATGTCTTCAGTGGCAAAACATACACATTCATTAATGATTGCATCAAGGAGACATCTAAAATGTTACGTATACACAGACACAAAAAGCAGTTCTGTCATATTTATACTGCATACTTTCATTAAAAAAAATTTGTATGTGCTTATTCTTTCCAGGGCTGTGGCCTTGAAACTTTGTTGTACATCCTTTTCTCCATAGAAATCCACCACAAACAAGGGCACTGAGACCATGGTACAAAGCACCATGAAGTTTGACATCTGGTGATGCTGGATGAGGTACAGACATGTAAGAAAATAACAGTCTTGCATTCTAATTAGCAGAAGCTGTGAGTGGTGAGGATGACAAGGAAAGGACGACATTCTACACATGTAAAGGATGCTGTGGTGAGCATCTGAGTGGTTCTAAATAGTTTCAGGGGCTGTGGGAAGTTTTGCAGTTGATTTTTTTTGAAGTTTGATTGATGCTAGTAAGCATTACAGCAAAACAACCTGAAGAAACAATCCTGGAACAAATTGAATAAAGAAGAGCTAATAGAAGACAATTATCCACAATGTGCGAAAGAATATTTTATTATGCTAATGTTTCCTTGAAAAATGATTGTGCTAAATAAGGTAATGATTGAAAAATAATGACAGATAGCAGTGAATGTTCAGACTAAATACACACAGGATGTAAGCGGCCCATAGCAGATTTGTGTGACAAATATTCAGGTCTTCCATTTAACTTGGCAAGAGAGAGAACCCCCCTGAGAAAACAGTTACTGCCCATAGTAAGGTAGTTGGGGAGCAACAACTAATATGGAAAAATCTTTTATTGGTTAAACCAATTATAGACAAATCCTGCTGCAGTAACTTCTATTCTTGCAAGCTGAGGAATTCACAGTGCAGGCAATAACAACTGTTCTTGATCTGTCAATTTGACAGTCAACATCACAAGACTGCAGATCACTTCTACACCAATCCATCTGTTGAGATAAGAATTTGTGCTTCCAGGTGTGTACTACCTCTGCCATAAGTGAGCCAAATTCAAATCAGAGGGTAGATCAGACCTCCCTGGAAGACTGAAAAGAAGAAAAAATTCCTGTGCTTAACTTTCTTGTATACTTCTGTTTACCTGCCACCAGAGATTACATATCAATAAGTAATTCTCATTTTAAAGGGTGGCATAATTCTTTTATCCAGTCCTGGAAACAAAAGGAGGTCAATGTATATGTGAGAAATGTGTGAAATAGGGACCTCTGTCCTAAGTAATCCACTGAATTAATAGGACTGACAATGAGGCAGCAGAACTTGCCTTTAGAATGCTGGCAATGCCTAAGGAAGGAGTCTGGATCCTCATTTGTGGGATGAACACAGGCTCCCTGCTTTGTCCATTGAGACCTTTCTGGAACAGATCCAACCTGGAAAAGTGATTACCATGGAGGAAAGATTTTTCTAGACTGATGAAAAATCAAACAAGACTGTAATTTTGAGCTTTTTCACAGGCAAGAATTATAAATAGAAGAATGGCCAAAATTGTAATAAGGACTATTCTATTTTCATTGTTTTATATTAGACTTGCAAAGCTTTCAGTTTATGCCCTAGTATACATTTATGTTGAAATATTGTCTCAAGCACTCAAAAAGAGTATGTAGGATGCTAAGGATTAATTATTTATGGTCTTCCTTTTGGTCTGCTCCAAGAAGTACTTAATTATCATTTTTCTGTGATTGACAGTTTCATGAAAGCCTCTGACAGAAACTTCCAAAAGTAATTTTTATCCCATGTTCTAACATCCACGTATATATTCCACTGGTCAAACTTTCATTGACTTCTATGAGAGCAAAGGAATTCTGTGTTTTGAGGAAATCTCAGCTTCAGAATCATATTCATGTAGATTAAAATCTTAAACTTCTAGTGACTCATTAGATGGAAAATCAAACTCCTCAGCAGCTTTTCAGTTTTTTTGACTCTTGTGCACATATACTTATGTGCAAATGCTCTAACTGTTGTATATTTAGAACAATCTTACTCTTGAACTATGGAAAATTTTGACCTTTAATTTTCCTGTTATCTAAGAAAAAAGATAAAGAGGGAAAAGTAACTAGAAACAGAAAGGAGTACTAGATGTGTTATGTGTAATATATGTATGTGCCTGGAATTTTGTGATGAAAGCATTTGACAAAACCATTGTGAAAAATTTTGTAAGTGACTTTATTCTTTTCCAGCCTATTGGAGCCATACAAAGAGCACTGTCATTTAGCAGAAATGTCATGCTCGGTATTCACCAAATACTGTTTTACTATTATCTATAGCTAAGCTTGGTTTATTTGTTTTTCTGAAGAAGCCTGGAAAAAACTTTCTTTGGGAGTGCATGAATATGGGAAAGTTTTGGTATTTTAAAATTCAGGTTTTTTGAAATTTATACAGTGTATTGGTATCTTGATTAGTGTAATCTGTGTTGCAGCAGTTGCTGACCTCTGCCAGCTATTCACAAGTGAAACTTTTTAGCTGTTTGTCACTCAAAAGACAAGTCAGCCAAGGGAAATTAATTTCATTCTAATCATCCACAAGCATTTTCCTTGGAAATGACTGTTTTCTTCTGCTTTGGACAAATTTTAGCCTGGTCAATATTTTTTGAAACCTTTGTAAGTTTAGTAGGCGTGTTCCCAGGTCTGCATGCCACATGACACTTACTTTCTCAGCCCTATAACAAGTAAAATAGCAAGTAAAATACAGATAGAGTCATCATTTCACCAGAGATTTAAAAGCTGAAAAAATGCTTGGGTTTTGGTCTTTTATTTTCAGAATAGTGTGTGAATATTTGAAGGAAAACAGGATCCTTTCTAGCCAATTTACTGCTTCCTTAGATTATAATGAAGGAATCTGTTTCCAGCACCACCTGTCTTCTGAGAAGACTTCCCAGCTATCTCTGGACTGGGAATCCCATTGGGTGCCTTTATTCCACAGTGATTACCTCCATGAGCATACATCTGAGTGAATCTGTGCCCTGCTGAATGCCCTAGGGCCTGTGCTGTGGAACAAGATGTGGCTTGTCAGTGTATAAGAGCAGCTCATAGATGGGAGGCTCCAAGGTGATCAGTTGAAGTTCAGTCAGGTTCCCTTCATCTTTGTGCCTGTGGATGGCTCGACTCCTGACAATGTGAATGGTCCTGCTTTTTCTTGTGAAGAAAGTTCTGTCATTTCTCCTCTTGTTGCTCTTTCACTTTCTCTTTCCACTTCTTCCTTCTGAAGTCTGTGGGGGTTTATACATTTTCCAGATTTTTTTCCTTCTTTTTCCTATTTTTTCATTTTGGAAAATAAATGCTTATGTTCTCAGATGCTTGTTCTTCTCTTCCTCCATGTTATAGTGCCTGTTTCTGAATAAAAAATGTCACAGTTTATTTTCTATCTCCCTTTTCTCTCACGTAGACATATTTCCCTATGTACCTATGGCTTCCTTCCAGGATTTCATGCCCACAGAACCAGCTTAATGTTCAGGTCCAGAACAGAGAGCATTTAGTGATCTCACATGCCGCTGTGCAAAGCCAGATTGCAGATGCTGGTGTAAGATGTCAGCAAAAGTGACTGAAGGCTATAACTTGTTTGGTCATCTCAGGCAAGTCATCTTTCTGCTTTCTTTCATGTCTAAAATGACTCTAATAGTATCTAATGCCTCTGTGATTTATGGATGGAAAACTCTATGTACAATCTTCTTGTATATTATTATTATTGTTGTTGTTATTATTACCGTTGTTATTATTATTATTATTTCTGCAGTCTAATTTTGCCCTTTAGCTCCTTCCAGTTAAACTAAGTTGTATTTCAACATGCTAAAAGTACATGCAAGATTATCAATAAAGAGCAACTTCTTACTATGAGACCCATCTTTCAAAATATAAATCTAAAGGATTAAAGGACACTTTGCTTCTAAGGAACAGAGATAATATTTAGATGTCAGCTGTGGAATCTGCTCATTGGTCATCCAAGCTTTTATTCTGAGAATCCTTTTTATAAGCATTTAGGAAACAATGACTTTCATACAGGATATTTGGAATAATTATGCCAACTGAATTCTTTCTCATATAGTGAGTGGGAGGTTGTTTCTCTTCCTAACCTAATGAGATAGAGAGCTGTCTCCAATATGTATGACACAGATATAGACTCCAACTGACTAACATTTATTAAGAAAAAGGTGATCCTGTTTCATGTCAGTGTCAGACACTGAACTGCACTGAAGAATTGAAGATAGAACTCATATAACAAAGAGTTCACAGAACCACTGAATGCCAAGTAGGAAGGGACTCACAAGGATCATTGAGTCCAACTCCTGACCCTGCACAGGACCATCCCCAAGAGTCACACCATGAGCCTGAGATTATTGTCCAAGTGCTTCTTGAATTCTGTCAGACGTTGTCCTAAGCAATGGTTTCAGTGAACTGAGGATTGGATATTTTTTTTAACAAATTTGTTAACTGCCGTGGCACGGGCTGCTGCCAGCTTCCTTTGCCCCCGGCTAGCCTCGGGTGACAGCAGTCACTGCACCAGACAGGGGGAGCACACCCCTGCTGCTGTCTCTGCCACTGCAGAGAACAGGCAGAAATGCGCTTCAGGACAGACAAGAGTCTTTACTTGTCCGTCCAGGGGGAAGGGCTTGGCCACACTGACGACTTCGACGGGCGAGGATCACAGGGAGTCTTCTCTGGGGTGACACAGTCCAAGTTTACTGAGGTCTCCAGGGCAGCGTACCCACAGAGCCTTTCTATCCTTGGGGAAGACAAGCCCAGAGAAGCCCCGAGCCTCTCTGTGCAGGGGTTTATATACGGCGGTAGAAACAGGGGAGGAGCCAGGGATAAACCAATAGGGAAGAGAGATAGGAGGGTTCAGGGAAGGATTGATATGTCCAGGGGCCAATAAGGTTATGGGGAGGGGTAGGGTTGGTCACTTGAGCCAATGGGCAAATGAATAACAAGGAAAGTTCTAGAAGGTAAGAGTGGTCAGGATACATACATGGGAAGGTAGGAGGAGGGGTCAGGGAGGAGGTTACATATTGGGGGTGGATACAGTTGATGGAATAAACCAAATGTACACAGAGGATAACAGAATATACTACTATACAAAGAAATATCATTAGGAAAACAAAATACACCACCACAGTTAACCACTAAAGGCAGGTTAAATATTGCTTAATGTAATAGTCCCTCTACTTTTCTTTCATTTTGATCTATCCCTGACCTCCCAAACAGCACCATTTATACTCTTGATTCCTGGCTTGACACAATATAGGGTGATGTCCGAAAAATAAAAGCATTTCTGAACAATTAAATTGGAATTTGGTGCCTACATCAAGGCCATAATTCACCCCCAAAAATGGACTAAACCAGTTAGGTTTCAGAGAGCTTTTAACCTCAGAAGAACCAGCAGTTCTCCTGACCATCCACCTCATCCACTGACTTACATGTGAGTCCCAGGTGGGACTTGCAAACTTTAAGTCCTTTGAGCACCCCTTGAGCAAACTCCCCTTGTGACTCCCCCACAAATAATTCAAGGCTATCACAATGCCATACACCACGAAAAACTCATGTCCCAGGGGTGAAGTCTAGCTGTCTACCAGTTTCAGAGAATGAACACCCAGGGATTCTTGCATTCTTGAATGCATATCTTCAAAGAAGCCCTCAAAGTTGGTTTCTGTCTGGATTTACTCTACAGGAGCTGCATATTTGAATTCTCTTAAGCCTAAGAGTGATTGGACCTCTGTTTCATGTATGAAACAGAGTGAGTGGTTCAACCAGTAGGTCAATACCCAGTAGGAAGGGAGTCACCATCACTTTCAGAAGTCTCCTGAAATAGGCGCTTAAAACACCTCAGCTCACACTATTATTTTCAGCTAGCATCAGAGTCTCACAGGAGTACATCAGATCTACATAAAACATATATCTTCTACCAAGAGATGGACAGATTTTCAAAGAATTCTTGTTTGGATTTTTGTCTGAATCCTGGTTTGATTTTAAGTTTTAGATATTTTCCCCCCTCACTGTAACTTGTTTAGGTGTCCAATTTGTTTTTCATGATGCACTGTTCCTGGGTTTGATATCCTGAAGGAATGAGTGAAGACACTGCACATCTTCCTGCCTTAATACCTCTTTTATATTTGATTCTTTAAGCTGAACAACTGAGAATATGGCCAGAAAGCAGTTTGTTACAAACAGCAAAAAATCTACATCACACGTAGTTCATTAGGTGCTGAGTAATGAACACATCACGCACTTATCCAAAATGGCCTGTCTAATTAGCAGCTGTAAAAGACAACAAATGGAAAGAGTTGTCTGATCTCCTCCAGCTATTGGAATGTATGACATCATCCTCCTGTGGTCTCAAGTCTTGTTAGTTCTGTTCCAAACTATTTCTTCAGTGATCAGTAAAGTCAGCAGGAATTAAGGCAGCTCAGCATTTTGAAAGATCGTGCTGCTTCTCTAGGTGCTCAGATATGGCATGCATCCATGTTTGACCCAAATTCTAGAATGAAAGCCTTGATAGCCACTGCTGTCAACCCCAGCATATACCATTAGAAATAAGGTAGAGTTTATCAGTGCTCATGAAGCTCCCCTTTAGAGTATTCATGGCTTTGGGCAGTCCTCCACCTGCCTTTGTGAATGATAATGCCATAACACAGCCATTAACTTTTAGTGTGCAGATGATAAATCCAATTAAAAAGGAGATAGGGAAAACCTCATGCCATGACAATGATGCACATGAAAGAGGCATGTACAATACGTTACTTAAAGAAACTGTGGGATGAAATTAGGAGACCAGTGAACGTATTTTTGAGGCTCTTTCCTTTGTCCATTGACTGCCACTTTAGATCAAGATTACTAAATTTATGCAAGGCAGATATTGAAACTTATATATATTAGTCTATGATTATTTTGGTTTTCCATGGCAGTATAATAATAGACTGCATATTTATAATCTCAGGAGTAGGCTCTAATTCAGTAGTTCATTCCCTCTCTGTTTAGCAGTGTTTATTTTTAACCCATGAGTAAATTCAGTTGAACACATTTCTTGGGAAGTCAGTTAGCATCTGTCCGAAAGATCTTGCTGGGTCTAGCTGGACTTTTGATCTGACCTGGCACATCCATTCATGTATTCTCAAGTACTTTTCTAAATCAGGACAATGAACTGTATTTTATAAAGACCACATGGACCCATTATTAATGCCCCACAATTCTTATTTAGTAAATATCAACAAAGGACTTCAGTGAATGCTTCTCTTAGAAGAAACACTTCCATTAATTGTTTTGCAATTTTCTTTTTTTTCTATAGGAATTTGCATTAAGTAGTCTTTTACAGATTGTGTTGTTGAAGTCAGGTGAAATGATGAATCCTGCAAATCAGCCATATAATATTTTCTGCCTCTGGATCCTTTCCATTTGTTCATGCTTTTGATAAATCTGTGAACAATATTCTGCCGTGAGATACTGCATGTGTTTTACATGTAGGTAGCGGCTGGATAACAATTACAGGAGGGCAGCTGGCCAACTCAATTGGCAAGTGCTAAATTGAATGGGATATCCAAAAGCAGGAATATAAATATTGTGGTTCAAAGTTTAATTTATTGAAGCATACCATTTGGCACCAAAAGCTTTTTGTAAATAATTTTTCTTACTCTGCAGTCATGAATCAGTCCAGCAGTGGGTATATGCATTAGTGATTCCAGCCATAAACTGCTGAAATTCAATGTTGGCTGATTCAAAAATGTAGCTATTACGATGATTTGACATCAAGCTCCACATCTTGAGTAGACACCATTACCCCATTTAAAACTAATTCCTCAGGAGTGACATCTCATGTACAGGGATTATGAGTCATTAAATAATCATTTGGTAACACAGTGCATCCCTTGCCTCTGGAAGTGGTGTTCCGCATGATGCATATGCAATTAATCAACCTTAAAATAATATTTTCCACTCTCCTAAATTACACTTTCCTTCTTAAGTTTGTAGAAAGTGCTCATTTAACTAGAATATGATTTTAAAGGTAGAAATGAGCCTAGGCAATGTAACTGGAATTCAGATCTGAACTCTGTCAAGGGGCTGAGTGATTGGATCTGGTGCCAAATGCTACTTTATGGCTGACTTGAACTGCTCTGCTGACGCAAGTTAGAAGGAAAATCATCAGATGCGTGTCCCTGATGACCTCTTCTGCAGAAGAAAACCTGTGGAGCATGGAAATGTCTTGTGGTTTGAGGAACTTCAGCTATTCTCATTTGTTTTAGTAGTCTTTTGGAGCTCTGAGCATCCATTCCAGTCCATTGGGGTATCCCTGATTGATGACACTTCTGGACAAGACTGTGCTTGTCCATGAAGGAGGAGAGCATTATTTCTGACACCAGTCTGCTTGTATCAAATACAGCCTAAATAATTTAACACAGAGATTTACAAACTCTTTTTATAGGGTACCATGGTAGTGGGTGTGGTAGGTATTGGGAACAGCAGTATGAGTAATGATAAGGGCAGATCTGGCTCTGTGTCAGCTTGTGTATTGCTCAGAATTGCTCAAGGACTATTAATGATACATGTATTACAGCTGATAACTCCTATTACCCTCCACTTTGAAGCTGAAGACTCCTACAAGTCTGGCTCCTAGCCCATGACCATTTAATTCATGTTCTACAAATGTAATGAAGTATTCATGTCCGAGTCAAAATTCTTTCAGATTTCGAGCCTTGGCCTTGACTCAGCACTATTGAAAATTAAAATACACGGAAATATCCTACTGACATTTTGTACTGAATTAGTGTTGTACATATTTGATGGAATTGTGATTGGAGAAAGCATTTTTGTTAAAAATATGATTATATAGGCACTTATAAATACAATAAATATGCACTTGAAACTCTATTTATTAGCTGGTTTATAATTGTATTCATCATTGTATGATCTTGTATGAAATGGCAATGATTTCAGCAAAAGTTAGTCACTTTATCTCACCCAGAGGCTTCATCCACAGGCTGAAAGAGTGTGAAACCACTTATGTGGGTAACGTTATAGGATGTAAGCAAAGGCTATTGTTGCCACAACAATGAACCTGGGCATTGTTCTTGTGATTGAGCTAGAATAATGGTATCTTTTAAATACTTTTTTCTAATGAAATTTTGAGTGGTATCAAAGTCCTGTGGACACTGTTTCAGCAGGGTTTGATAACATGAAGATAAAGTAAAGAAGAGATTATAAAATTACAGAATTAATAGCAAATGGTCACAGAATCACTGAACTGTTAGGGTTGGAAGGGACCTGTGGAGGTCATCTAGTACAACCCTCAAAATCTTGGTCTATGAAAAATATTTTTTAACTTATTCAGTTACTTTGGCCTTTATGCATGATTTGTGAATTTGTGATTTATGAATGATTTAGTTTTTATGAATGATTTCATGCAATGTAGTTTTGTTAATTTAAATTTACCAGGCAATAATCATTCACATGTGACTTACTGTTGCTTTGTCTTCATGGTAAGACTTTTTATTCTGAATTTATCTGCTTAAAAGTAGTTATTTGGTTGTCTATGCTTACTTTATAAGCAAGGAAAGAGATAGATGAGATGAATAGTCTTCTAGGGACACTTTTTTTTTTCAAGTGACAGTAGAGAACACTGGAGGAGCCAGCTAGTTTAGGCTATATTCTGCCAATTAAGTTAGGAAAGATAAACCTCACTTTAATGTACAAATCATATTCCATCTGCTCATTGGCATTTAGCTCTTCCAGTGAAGCAGGGCGTAATTTTGACTTAATATTTTTCAGAAGATGCTTAATTCTTCTTGCACCACTAGTAATCTAGCGAGGAACACTGTGATCAGCTGTTACTTCCTTTAAAGGAAGGATGTGGGACTTTGCTAGGTGAATTTGTTCAAGAACTAGACCATGTCTTTTGGAAAAAAACCCCTGCCCAAACTTGAGTTAAAGGTGTTAATAATATACATCCAGTATTTTTTGCCTGAGTGGCCTGAGTCTCAGCTTCCAGCTGTAGTATCTTTCCAAATCTTTGTCTGTTGGTTCAGATATCTCTCCATCATTGACTTGTTTTCCCTTATAGATGCTTTGACTGCATTCATCTCAGTTCCTAGCCCTTTTTGTAAGCTTAATCAATTCAGATTGTTGAGTCATTAATTTCAGGATTTGTTTTACAATCCTTTTATATTTCTCATGGTTCTAGTTTGATTCCTTGTCAAAATGTGGATACTGTCACAGGACTGTATCCTAGTGCCAATTATGAAGATGATAGAACTTCCCCAGTATGTTGTCCCTTTTGGCTACAACATTTTATTTTAGCTCATATTTAATAGATTATCCATTATGGTTTGCAAATTGATTTCAGAATTATAATTTTTAAGATTTAGTTTCCTATGCTATAAGGTGACATCTGGCTTCTTGTCCTGTTTCTACATTAAATCATTTTAAATTCACCTTTTTTTTTTTTTTTTTTTTAACAGCCCCCTTNAGCGCCCTGATCTATTCCCTGCTTCATTTGAAATTCCTCTGGTATCTGTACACCCACAAACTTTATCAGTAACACTTTCATACTGAGTCATCAATAAAAACATTACATGGCATAAGGACAAAGACAAATTCTGGGGAAGCCAAACCAGGATACTGCAACTTAGTAGGTTCTTTGTTTACAATCCAAACCCTGCCTTTTAACTATTTCTATAATTTCAGACATGTGATTTATGAAACAGAAGAGGCTGTTCCCATTTTGATGTCGTATTAGCTTCTCTTTGCATCCAGTTAGTTGTTCATGGTGTGTGGCTCACAAGGCACTCCTTTATCAAAGAAGCATTCACCCGCAATGGCTGGATGTGAGGGTCAAATACCTGGCTACGTGCAGGTTACAGGAGTGAAGCTTTGTAGCCCTTCTCCTTGCCATTGCTTGGGATGCTATATGTGTAGTATAATTTGCTGGGCATATTCAGATGCAAATACAGCAGTTTTTTTCACAGACAATGCTGGCTAAGTACTTTTTTGTTATCAAATCAAAGACTGCTGTGAAATGACCCTGGAAATCTTTTGGGTTTTGCTGCAGTGTCCAATTGCAATTGGGCTCTCGTGTGGTTCGTGTAGCCTCTAAAATAGGCACACAGGGAAACTCTGTTTAAAGATGTGCCTGTCTTACAGATGCTGTGTTCACATTTAAAAGGTCACAAATCTAGTGGTTTTGAGGTTTGTGTGCTGTTTTGGGCCTGATTAACAAATATGTGCATTCCTCTAGAGTGAAAACGAAACCTGTTTTTATTGAACCAATGGCAGGGAAGAAGCATTCAATTCACAGAAAGACAGACATCACTTCACTATAAACTCCTTCCTTATTACTGACGTGATAAAAGATCAAAGGGCTACTGATGTGTGTTTCCCTTGTCAGCTTTTGCTGTAATAAAGATAGATGATCATACTATTGTGATGAAAAATATCTGACTGTTATAAGAAATTTTTAAAAGGAACACTTTGTGTAGAGTGGGGTTTTTTATTGTGAAAAGATCTGTCTTTGAAAAATAACAGAAAACCCTAATTATCAGAAAAAGGGAAAACTTTGCAGCCTCCAATGTCTTAAATTTAATCTCTCTGTTTAAAGTTCCATACTGGTGACATTTATTTTTCTCTTTTTTAACACATGCTTCCTTTCAGCAATGGTATCTGCCCATCAGGAATCAAAGCAAATCCAGATGGCTCAAGAACAGATGGCTTATGGTTTAAGAAGCATGGGTCAGATTCAATCATACAGTGTACCAAGTTCACAGGAGTGTTCTTCTTACTTTTAGAGATTTCGAGGTGCTGAATAATGACTTTTCTTTGCTTTGCTGTTGTCAGGCTGTGAAAGTTAGCATGTATGAGAGAGTGAAACCAGAAGGTGCTGTAAGAGGGCAAGTTCAAAATGCTCCACTCATGGAAAAGAATGAATTTCCATATGGTAAAAAAGCAAAATGAAGCAGTTGCAAAGCCAGATATCTGAGACTTATTTTAAAAATCTGCTTTGCTTTGAAATTTGAACAAGGCTCTCAAAAGAAGTCTGATAAACAGTGCTGGAGACAGCCATGGTGTTGCCAGGGAAGAAGAGAAAGGGAGATCTAGCAACCTCATAGCAACTTCACTATTACATGACTGCAAATGTGTTTCCTGCAGCTACAACAGACAAATTAGTGCCTGATTATGTCTTAGCAGAGACTTGTTTGCAGCTATATAACTGTGATACAGAACATTAGCAGCAATTGCAGGACACTACAGGTACTTATTGCAGTCATGAGTCAGGGCAAAATTCTGTTTCAGAGATGTAAAAGGCATCTGACACAGAACTGCAGCAGTTAAACTTTTTCTCTTACCTATATTTGTAGAATGATAAGTCTTCAAAGCAATGTTCATCACTACTCCTCACTGCCTTCCTCCATTCTAGAGGGACAGGAAAGAGCACAGAGGTTGTGTTCACACATGCTTCAGGTGTTTCCACATGCAGAGGATAATTAAAAAACATGATTAGTACAAGCAGTAAGACTATTATACATGACTTATGTACATGGTGCCAGTGAAGTGCCTTGTTTCTGAAGTACATGTAAGGATGGAGTCCACATAGTATTTTTTACCAGTAAATCCCGACTACAATACAGTCAGGAGTGTTATCCCATAATTTATATGAACAAAGAAGCAGAGGGAGGAAGAAATCTAGTCTTTCAAGATCATGTAAGAGCAGTATATGGAAAAGAAGACAGCTCTCTTAATTCTTACTTCAGTGCTTTGTTTGTAGGATATAAGAGGGAATTAATACATTTTCGTAGTTCTCAATACTTGTTGCAGAAAGGGAAAATTTTGAGAAGGATATTTAATGAATGGGGAGATTGAAAGATTGCTGAACTAAACTTTGCAGATATTTGGCTTCCCTCCTTTCAAAGTCTTTCTGTTCTTTTTGTTCTGTGTTCTTCACCTAAAGGCTGGAGTACAAGAAGTACTGAAAGATTTTGTGTGTTGTATGAATATGTCTGTATTCTTCCCACATTTTTTCCTGATGCGGGAAGCAACATCAATTGGGACATATCAATGCAATATATCCCTTCTATGCTGTATATTATGTCATCTGGTATTACAGAATCATAGAAGAGTTGAGATTGGAAGGGATCTCTAGAGGCTGTCTGATCAAAGCCCCTGTTCCAGAAGGGCCACCCAGCTTGTCCAAGACTATGTTCAGTTGGCTTTTGAATATCTCCAAACAAAACTTGCAGTAAAAAAGGGTTTTCTTGATGTTTGGAAGGAACCTTCTATGTTCCAGTTTGTGCCCCTTACTTGTTCTGGCACTGAGCACTACTGAGAAAGAGGTTTTCTCCTTCCTCTCTACATCCTCCTTTCAGGTGTTTATATACATTTATGACATCCCCATGAGCCTCCTATTCTCCTATTCCCTATTCAAGTTGGGTTGAACTTCCCCATATGAGAGGTGCTTCAGTCCCTCAATCATCTTTGCAGACCTTCACTGGATTCTCTCCAGTATATCTACGTCTCTCTTGTACTGGGGAGCCCAGAGCTGGACGTGGCACTCGGGATGTGGCCTCACCAGTGCTGAGTGGAGGGTAAGAGTTAACTTTGCCCAGGACACCATTATGGTTTTTGCAACAGGGCTCATTGGGTGGCTCATGTTCAACTTGATCTCTGCCAGGACATCCCAGGCCCATTTTTTTGCCAAGCTGCTTTCTGTCTGGGTGGTTCTCAGCATATATTGATGCCTGGGGTTGTACCTCCCCAGAGACGGGACTTTGCCCTTCCTCTGGTTGAGCTTCATGAGGTTACTGTCAGCCCATTTATCCTGCGTGTTGAGGTCTCTGTGTGTGGCAGCACAACCCTCTAGTGTATCAGCCACCCTTCCCAATTTTGGGTAACCAGCAGACTTGCTGAGTGTATGTTCTCTACACTCTGCTTCATCATCCAGATCCTTAATGAAGATGGTCAGTAGGATTTGATTCAGTATTGTCCCCTGGGATACACTGCTAGATACTGGCCCTCATCTAAACTTCATGCCACTGTATCACGTTTGCTATGTCTGTGTTGCTTTTCATACTTGCCTGTAAACCTGACATTAACAAGAAAGACTTCAGAAGGGGAAAGAAGTGGGAAAGAAAAAGCAAGTCCCATATAGAAATTGAACATTTTTTATTCTTTATTGCATTGTGTTTGTTATCTGCTGGACATTACTTAATATCTCCATTTGATCCCTGCTTTCTCTCTCCCTTTCCAGTTCTGTAGTTGAAAAAGAGACATGGCTGGAAGAATAACACCTCCTTGATCCTTGGGGATCAGCATAAGTAGACATAAATTAGGAGAAGCTGTAACATACTGTATTTTAAAGTAAGGTCCAGGCTAGCCCATCAAGATATAATGGGAAATAACTTAATTTCACTGTTGTCTCATCTGTCTCACCTTGAGGACCAAGCCTTGGATGTTAGTTCTTACACACAACACTACCTTGCTTCTTATTTGTCCAAACTTCACAAAAAGAAATGCCAGGAATAATATTAGGTCTCAAATGGTTTGGTTTCAGAAATCTTTCTCCTGTTGCACATATAATCAACACAACTGTGGCTACCTGCTATCATCCTGAGTGCCCCTTTTTCTCTGAAGTACATAACCAGAACAAATATTAATCTGCTTATTTGTTCTCCCTCCCTCTTTGCCAGTCATTTTTAGCAAGCAAAATTAGATCTTTCCAGGTATGTGTTGTAATATATTCCATCCACTTTGTATAATTTACTATAAAAGATATAGGGCAATGGAAAATAAAAAGTCCAATGATGGCATCATCCGAAACCTCTCCAAAACTTATAGAAAAAACTGATTTTAAAGTAGTCTCCTTGTCATTGCAGAACTTTAAATCTTTCTTTATGAAAGACTCTTATAATGTGATAATCTGACATTTTATATGCACAAGCCATGGAGTTTTCCTCATAAATTGAATGGAAATGTTCCCTATATGGTAAGTCTATGTTGAAAGAGTGTTTGTGGTGCAGGGTTACCCAAATCAGCTCTAAACAAATTAGCTTGGGTACCAGCTGCTGTGTAACTTTGTTAACCAAGAACTCCATCAAGGCTAATGATCCTGCTGAGAGGCAGGCAGCATTAACTCAGGTGAAGTGTCCTGTTGCCGTGGTATTCTTTTACTCCTAATTTGATAATTTGGCAATTGTGTTGATTTTCAGCAGTTAAATATCTGTAACATATTTTGAATATTGTAGGCTTCGCAATTAAATTATTCAGAATAAAATTTAACTCTAGCCTGTGTATTTATGTATATGTGTTGTGGTTTAAGNCTAACAGCATATATTTCATATTAGCAGCTATTTATCTCAGTGAAAGTAATTGTGCTTCATGTGAAGGGAGGTATGGAACATGAACTTACCTGTCAGAATATTATTGAAAATAATGTGAAATTATCTGGCAAACTCACAGCTTCTATAAATACACTTCCAGGTGTATTTCTCAATGAGTGGCTGTAATTTTTTTGAGGGGGAAAAGATGAAGTAGGGCCTTCCTCATTCTAAAATTTAGCCTGGTGGGGAATTGAGTATAGTATGGAATAAATGACACATTGTAACCAGGCTGTAAATACACCTTGAGGACATTGTAAACAGTCAGATTTTCTAGTGGATGTTCTTGGATACTTGGTGAGAGTATAGTAAGTGTGCTGCAGACCTCCCAGGCTATTCTTTGGTCTTTTTGTGGCTTGATATATCTATATATCTATCCTGGTTTTTTATTCCAATGGAATGGCAAAAGCTACGTCTGCACCAAAGACTTAGCAGAAATGTCTTTTTTGAACTTCTGCTAAAAGTAGTAAAATCCATTGGGTCCTATATCCTGTGAAGGTCGCAAAATTTAGTAGAAATTTCAAGGAGACCCATACATACATAAATGCCATAAATGCCATTTTTAAAAGGAAGAGCCTTTAAACTGAAAATGTTCAACAATAATTTTCTTGGTACTTGATTTCTCTGACTTTAAAGCTTTTGGCAAACATTTTGTGGCTCAGCAGGAAGGAAGCATGTGTATGGAACATGATTTGTCCTGGAGCTGATCTAGTATATAGATTCTTTTTGAGTATATGGATCTAACATGCAGATTCTCCTAAAAAGTGTTACTGAACATAGAAATGACTAATACTGTAATATCTTCTCCTCTTACACACACATCAGAAATAAACAAACCCCAACTTCCTATAAGAAAATATATATTCTTCTCTGTAACAGGAAAGGAAGACTTTGGCCATGAGAAATATTTAGTTATTTCTAACTGAGATATCACAGTGACAGTGGTCAAACAGGAGCCTCACTATATGTAACTGCATAAAGACAGACGGACTTCTCTCCCAGATGACTAAACCCCCACTTTTACTAAACGTTTGGCCTATGATAAAATCTAAAGCTGTATGGGTGTTACATGCAGAAACATAACACTCCATGTCATCTCTGCCTCAAAAAAAAAAAAAAAGATCTACTTACACCTAAAGACAAAATCACATTGGCATGTATTTGAAATTGAGTGCTGAAAATCACGTCTTTTGGAAAATGCAATTACGTGCTTTCCAAGTGTGTGCGGGTGTAAGAGCTTGAGAGACAGAACCACATGGTGTGGATGTTTGCAAGTCCTCCAAGCTTTTTCCTTTGAAATCCCTTTTACTTCCCAGAAGCTGTTCTCCAGAAAAAGTGTCACCTCTTCTGGACATACCCAGTTTGTCAAACTGAAAACATCACCAAGACTTCCAATTCTCGGCTGATATTCAGAGGATGAGAGTTGCATTAATTTCTTGTTTGGAACAGTCTGCTGAATAACAACTTTCTGTACTGTAGCTTTTTAACTTTATTACAATAAACTCCAGTAAAATAATAGAATTCTCTTCTTGAACTCAAGCAATTTATGTGTTACACATTGAAGTGTTGAGAATAGATTAATAATTTTGGAGAAAGAGGTCATAATAACCAGCCATTCAGCTGAGTGAACTCTCAAATAACACAAGCTGCAGAACACAACCATTCAGGCCTTTGTCGGGTCAGGTAACACAGAGTTAAGCCAAACCATACTTTTCAGAAAGGCATCCTCTAATAGGTTTAAGATTTTGAGTGTGAAAAATGACATACAGTCCTTTGTAAAATCTTCCAATGCCTCATTGTGGTTTCCTTTCCCCCATAAAAGATTACTGCAATGGAATTCCTATTATCCACGGTATTGTTCCCAATTATCGAATAAGGAAAAATCAAATTATTTCTCACTTCTGCATTAGCAGTTCTTCAAGTTCTGCACAATTTTATGACTGCAAAGATATGGTAGTGATGGGCACATCATAAATACCCAGAGATTTTTTCCAAGGTGCATCCAGCATTTGTACATAGAATGACAGCATAGGCTAACTGGCTTCACTGAGTGAATGGTAACACAAGCAACAGCAGCAATGCAGATGCAATGGCACAGACTCTCCCTTTCCTGGGAACATGTCCTGGGGCTCTGTGGCATCCCTCTGCTGGATGTCAGCCCAGACACAAGCCTGTGCCACTTTATCTCACCACTGTTGCTGCACTGTTGCTTAGTTGACGAGGAAGGGATGCAGGGCCAGTCAAAGGCTGTTCTATATTTTGGTGACACAGAGGTTCAGGGCACAGACAATAAGCAGGCACTCTTGTTCTGGGAGCTTTGCTGACTGCCTGTACCAGTGTAGATGAAATAACCAGCACTGATGACTGAAAGGACGGCTGGGAAATGACCGGTTTCTTCTCTCCTGTTCCTCTCATCTGATTGCCACTGCTCACCTAGTTTTCTTCTGGTGGAGGAAAATCATGGACTTCTGAACAGGCTCTCTCTTACTGGGGTGGCTGGAGAGCTGACTCCTCAAGTGGTATGTGATGCTGCTGGCGCTGCCTTTTAGGCTGGACTTTGAGCCATGTTAAATTTTATGAAAATTGGAGGAGCTCTTGTTCTTGTGTTTAAGACTGAATTTTGCCCATATCTGATGCCCACTGCTAAGGCAGATCTGCCTAACCCCAAACATGCTGCATGTCACAATCACACTTTATTTTGCCTTTTGTGGTAAAATGAGGTAGTGTCATGCTCTGAAGCAGAGCCTCTTGCACAAGTAAATTTTTATTTCTGTTGCATTGAAGGAAAATTAGATTCATGATGTTGGTTACATTAACTGTTGTGAATGTAAGGAATGTTTGAAGGGAATTTAATAATTAAACTGATTTCAAGGGCCTATCAACAAGACTATCTACACTTCAGCTCCATAGCAGAGCCACTTGAGCAGAGAGTGTTCGCAAATACATGATGAAGTTGACAGATTAGAACATGGTTGAAATTACTATAGATTAAAACAAAGTAGTGAATAAAAATGCAAACAGTCTGTAGTGTTTTTGTAAGAGTACACTAAATCACCCTCAAACAGCATTCAGCAACACATGCCATAGGGATTCGGAGCTGCTTATCCAAATGATCCTGTTCCTCACCTTCTTTATAAGAAGGCTTAATCTTTGCTGAAGGATTCATATTTGACACTGTTTAACTCCTTCTGTATGTTCCTTTAGATTACTCTGAAGAAGCCCAGTATATTTAGGCCTTAGTGACATGGAGCTTGATCTGAAGTCATTTGGAATCAACTGCAATCTGTGGAGCTGTATACATGTTTGGCGTCATGGAAATCATTAAGATTAAAATACTGAATGGAGGCTACATAGCTAAGCCACTGTGCCTAGAGTTAAATGCACACCACCTTCTTGTCAAGGAATTAAATATGTATTACAAAGATAACCATGGGATTTTTATTTTGGGTGGGCATTTAAACAAAATATTTTGCATTTTGAACAGTTGCCAAACTCTTCTTCGGCTGTGCGAGTGTAAGCTTTTTGGCTGTGCTTATAGGCTCTTTGACAGCAGGATTTGGTTCTTTAATTTCTTTTTTTCACTGGAGGAAAAATCTGACCGATTTATGATCCTTAAGAACAATGGTCTATGAAAAGAACTTTCTCTTCATTTCTCGAGCATTGCTGCTACGTAGAAAATCATGTACAAATGGTTCCCACTGATTTCTGCTGCACACAAAAGCATTAATTGTATGATCATGCAGCGCAAATATAGACAGCAGTTTTGTCAGAAATGTTGTCACCATTTTTTGCTTTATTTGCTGGAGGCTTTTGTTGGCACCTGGAGGTGAGTTGCTCCTACATATCATGCACCAGCAGTCATGCCGAGCAGAACGATGAGTCAGTCAAGCCCTGAAAGGTTCCTGTAGGGTGACCATACCTGCTCACAGCCATCACCACCACTAAGAGGAGAAAATGAGCTAGAAAATGCACAGGACAGGTTTTTATGCCAGCCCGTGTAGGCCCTTGCTACCTGTCTCAGCCTTTAGGGCAATATTTCTCAAACTAATAGCTAAGAAGTGGTCTGCAAAGGACCGAAACATTTTAAATGCTTCACCCCCACTCTTATTCCCATGTTTTCTGGAAGAAGGCAAACATTAAGTAGGGAAAAACAGAAGTAACCAATTCCAGCTGTTAAATGATCAAAAATGATGTTCTAAAAGATGAACACTAGGGGTTTTTAGACTTTTTTTTCGTTTAGAAGAAACCAGTGGTCTTTGGAGTTTAAAGGAGTTTAAAGATTAAATCATATTCTCTGGGAAGCACATTTCTAGAGTAAGCATTTAGCAACCTGTTTTGACTAAATATTTTTGAAATATCTCAAAAATATCCTAAAAAATCCCCTACACCTCAACATGTTTGTGATAGCACCTGGTGCACTCATCACATTACTGTATTTCAGGTGAAGCTACTGTCAATTTAGTCTGACATCAGTTGCAGGCTCAGTTACATACTCTAAAGTCTTTTTTTTTTATTTTTTTTTTTGATGCCTCTGTAAAAAGATAAGTCATCATCTGAAAGGAAGATATCTTAAACTTGAAACTTTGGCCTCAGGTGAAAATATTCCACTGTTGAAAACTCTTGTGCTTTTAAATGTTTAAATAGTAGATTAACTGAAGGCCTGTATGTTTCTTAGAAACAAAATGAAAAATTTGGGTAATTTGGGGTGATTCTGTAAGTTACAGAGCCTGAAATGAATCTCAGCTATAGAGGATGAGGAGAGAGGAGCAGGGGCAGGTAAGGACAGTGCTCTGTCATAGCAGAGCAGATCACTTCACTTGCTGCTGCTGTTGAAAGACATTGACTGAAAAGAAACAGGAAATTCCAATTTTGTTTTGGAATACTATGTCTGAAAAACAGAAGTTATTATTTATCTCATATTACAAACAAATATAATGGTGATTTCCCTGCAGCCATGATAATAAAGACTTTGAAAAATATTGATTACTCAGAGGAGAAAGACAACCTGAGGTAGTGAAAGGCAGAAGATTAATCAGAATTGCTATGCAAAGAACACTTTACATGCAATAATCCTATTTTTTTCATTTCAAGTTCTTGTGTTATGTCCATCATCATGTTAAAATGGGAAGCCAAGCGAAGGGGGAAATTTCAGGTTTGCAAATAACTAGCAAGTCTTTATACTGTTTGATAAAAAAAAGAAAAAAATTTTCTTCTATTTTCTTACTTTATTTATATCATGTAGCTATTGTAGATTTGAAAACAAGATGAGAAGGCAAGCTTTCAAATTTTTAAGTACATGTTAAGTTTTTAATAATGTTCAGAACTTATTTAACAGTACATAGAGAAAGATAGACAGAAATCATGCTGGACAAGTTAATGTATTTGCATTAGGAAATGAGGAGATATAGACTGGATCTATAACCTGGTTTTGGTGGGTCCAAACTTTTTGAAGGCAACTGGAACTCTATTTGAACTTCAACACAAGAAAGCTTGAAGTATTAGCTGAGCCAAATGTTTGCCGGCATTGACATATAGATGTGAATTTTTTCTTTGGTTTTCGTGCTAGATCTAAAATTGGTAGGATATCTATTTTACATTATTCTTGTTAACATAGTATTACTAAAAACTTGAATCTCTGAATAAGATTTGGAAGTATTAGCCATTATACTTGGTAATTTGCCAGATAAGGCAAAGGTGTTTCAGTATTTGAATTAAGTTCAACAAACACATAAAGTGCTAATATATTCTGTACTTAGAAAAGACAGACTGCCACTGAAAATAAAATGGGTATGATGAAGCAATTTTGTAATTAAGGAAAACTGCTACAGATATTGTTTTACTGAAATATATTACTTCAGTATGAAGCTTTGCTTCTATTAATTTTTCTTTCCATACATCCCTCCAGGCTTTAGGTGCAAAGCTTCTCTAGCAGTGATAGAGGTTTCCTGGGGAAAGGCCAAGATCCAGAAGGTCCCTGCAACACTGCAGTTGATGTTAAACACAGTTGTAACAAATGTGAAAGGGCTGCTCAGGAGAGCAGTTCTTTACAGATAAGGGTTTTAATTTAAACATGTGCAGTTGATAGTAAATGGGCATCAGTCTCAATATGCTAATAAGTCAGGTTCTGCTTGGGTGTGGGTCACAGTCCAGTTGTATGTCAGATGTAAGAGAACAATAAAATATGCAAGTGGTTAAGAGGTAAAATTCAAACTAGTCTTGTATCTAGGGGATGAGGTCTAACGGCATACAGAAGTTTGGAGAAAGAAGAGGATGTCAGCTGGGGAAACAACTGATCTGCTCTTGTTAGCTGCACTCTTTTTCCAAAGCTATGGCATCTCCTTCAAAAGCGTAAGGCAAATGTCAAAAAAACCCCGTGACCATAATATTCCGGCATGGAAATACAGTGTATTTTCCCCTAGTTTCTTTTACAGAAATGGCTGAAGCTAATTCCCTTGGAAGTAACTAAAAAAACAATAGAGTGAGATTTGAAGTTTATTGTCTATGTTGAGAGGAAAATGGAACCACATGTGACAGGTATGATTTTTTAATTTTAATCATACTGGAATACGCTCTGTTCTGATGTTGATAAGGGTAAGAAAAGAACTTACACTAAATAGGATTTTTTAATATATATGTATATAAAGAAATTATGCCTATTTTTTGCTTCTTTTTCCTTTTAAGTTCTAGTTTCCAGCTCTGGGAACTAGAGGGAATCAAGCAGGGAATCAGAATCAGATTGGGGCTCAGTACGTCCTCACAAGTACAAGGCTGTGCAATTCAAGTGGTCTCCTCATTAAACATGGGCTTGGGCTTGGTCTCAATGATGAGAAAGGAGTACCACAGAAAATATAACGTCAAACTGCTATGAGTAATAAGATTAATCAGTGCTGGAGGCAGTCAGTGACAGCTCAAAGAAAAGAAAGCAGTTTACATGGAGAGGCCTTTCATGAAAGTGCACACATTTTTTTCCTTTTTATCTGCATATTTATTGATGGTGTCATATATTTGTAATGCCATGCTACATGTAGGGAAAGAAGATCCATTTCACAGGTTTTATCTAGCCCAGAGCAGGGAGAATAGCAGTGGGGGAATGAAAGAGAAAAGAACAGTGCTTCCCAGTCAAAATTGTCTGTAAACTGGGTAACTGATACACCACACTTACCATCTTATCCAGCAATAACTTTCTCCTTCATCCTCTGTTGACTTGAGAAAACATCATTAGATCAGTTCTCAAATATTTAACCCCTGATTGTTGCTTTCTCATGCTGGACTCTCCCTGTCTCAAAACCCACACGACAACTATAGACCTTAAAGAAAATTTGTCTCAGAAAACTTCTAAGAAGATACTACTCATGTCATAGCTAGGACAGAAAAATACATCAAATAACTAAATGTAGACATGATATTGTTGTAGGTAGTGGTCCAATGTGGCTGTACAGTCATTACAGCCATTAGACAACATGATGACTACATAACATAATGACTACAGTCATTGAATAACAACCTATACAGGACTAAATTCTTGCTGTTTCACCACCAACAGAATTTTCTGAACTGCTGCATTATGAACACTTGCATAGTTACTTATAAATCTCTATGAACTCTTAATCTTTTTGCTCCAGTTCCTTCTGAAATCACTCACTGAATAAATGAAATCTTCACATATTGTGGGAAGTGGTTTTGGTAAAACTGATGCTCTAAAGGTGTGTAACCATAAGCTGACTATGTGAAAGAATACAAATTACATGGAAATACATTGTGAAATACAGTATGCATAGACTTGAGCTTTATGGTAGACTTCCCTTTCACAATAAAGTTAGCAAGTACCTTTGTGCTTTGCTTATTGAAAGAATAAACCTACAATCTTCTACTCAGGTTGTACCAAATTGTTCAACTCAGTTTGAAAATATGAAGATGTGATATTCATATCACATGAGTATCATGTGAAAAAAAGGTCTGAAACATGGTTTAAGATGCTGATGGATGCATGATTACCATTCTCTAGAAATCCACAATCACTTCAAACTTTTAGTGATGTGTCTTGAGAAGACATGTAATAGCTGTTATTTTAGAAAATTCTAGAACTTTAGGAATGGATTTCCTAAATTGATGTTATTCTGAAGGTCCTGGCAAGGACACTTGATATCCTGAGTGGGTAGGCAATAATAACCAGAAAGAGAGCTCCTTCCAGGTGGAGTACGCTCGAATTATAGGACTGGAGACAAGAGGAAGGATATGGATCTTGCCTTTAAACTCAGGAAGCTCTCATAAAGAGTGAACACCTAAGATACAGCAATTGACTCCCTCTGACTACAAGATTTGCAATATAAATGCAATTCATACCAGCATTTGCAGTTTTCCTGCATTTATATATACCTGTTGCCTTGAAACACTGAGTTTTGCTGTTAATTTTTCATCTGATTACAGAGATTCATTCCTAACCTCTACAAAACTGAGAACGAAACACATTAAGGAATTCAAACCCTTCTAATACTCTTCTCTTTCACTTTTTATCTTTGCATTTCCACAGTGAAGTAACATATTTTTACTATTGTACAGTGTGAAAAAAAAATGAGTGTGTGTATGCATGAGTACATGGAAACATGTGGAAATGTATGAGAATGGAGTCCCAAGGCTACACTGAGCCTAAACTCTGTCCTGCAAAACTGCTGAATGGCCAGTTCTCTGTTTTCTGAAAGACTCCTGAGAGGCTGAGCCATTCATCTCCCAAGTGTTGTGCCTCATTTGGATGTTTCTGTTGAGGTCTCATTCATGCTCAGGGTGGGATATACGGAAGAAGAGGGCAGACTGGCAACCACAGAAAATAGCTGCCTGAATTATGGGATGTTAATAGCTTTCAGGCTGTGGCTTTTAAGTATGGAACAATTTGATTTCAAAAGTAAAGTATTCTGATGACATAGAAATTTCTCTGCCCCGCATAGAGCTTTCAAACTGGTTCTGAAAGCACCAGATAGTTTTAATTAGTGAACCAGCAGTTCTCAATTTTACTTTAGAACTTGTGTAGATTCATTTTCTATGACGTCTACCTGATGACTGGACTAAGGGATGACTAACTCAGTAGTAACTCACTGATTTTGATAGCTGTCTGTTTTAATCTTCAGTTAGGGCTCAGATGTATGGTTTAGTTCAGCATAACAGGTTGCCCTGCAGCATGACAGCTCTGCTAGGTGTCCATATACACACTTTCAATGAGAATTAAAAATGTTGCAAATTTCATTTCACCATCTTTCATCATCATATTTCTTTCTATCAGCTTTTTNTGCTTACCTCTTTCTTATTGTCAGGGAAAAGTCATAACACAATGCCACCTTCTTAGAAGATGAATTGGATTGCCAGATTGACAGTGCATTAGCAAAATAAAAAAACAAACCCCTAAATGTAATCAAATCCAGCACATGCAGAGAACATATGTAATTTCTAGGTAAAATGCTCAAAATGTTCAAAATTTATGTAGGAAGCTGGGAATTAACACTTGAACTACCGTCTAGGGCAAATAACAGAAAAATAACCTCTTCCACCTGAATCAGACCTCCCTTACCACCTGAAGTAAAGACTTTCTTTAATAGAGTGGGTGCACATGCAAGGTTTCAGTTCTATATGAAAATTTCTGATCTATGACATGGAGTCAGATGCATAAAATGACTGTTTGTAATTTAAATTTAAAAAAATCACAGAGCATATAGGAATAAAAGATGAACAAACCATAGTAATGTTTCTCTTTCTGACACAATGCTATTAGCTGAATGAGTCTTGAATTGTTGTAATATGAATTGAGGAGCAAACAAGCACAAATCATCCCAATGTATAGAAGTAAGTTCTAAAGTACAACCGATTAAAGTCTATGCCTGGTATGGTTTGGTCAAACTTTTGTTCATAATTCTTTGACAATGTGTGCCTAATGTTCTATTGAGCATACCCAGAAATATATGTCTATAATTCACCATAAAGTTAATGCAAGTTCTTCAGGAAACACCCATATGTCAGTGTGCTTGGATGAATGCTGACTGCTCATGACGCTATTCAGATTCTTTAATGCATAAGAAACAAAGAAACACAGGCAAACATTTCGTGCTTACTTGCTCATGGAAATGAGGGACATTCTATTTTCCTTTTTAATAAATGTATAAAAGAAAGCAGACATACTGTCACCTTATCACCTCAGATTCTGTAGAGAACAATAAATGGAAAAAGATTTAAATTAAATAGATATCAGTTGTTGGTGTGAGTCATCCTTATGGATAACGGTGATAATGAGAATGTTATACTGTGTATCTAACAAGAAATCTCTATTTCTGAAATGGGTTTTTATTCTCCTTTTTACCTTTTTTTTGTTTTAATCTTTGCTTTATCTATGTGTGGTATACAATGGCTTTATCATAAATTTCCTTTGTATATCTGTTATAGAAAAGGTGTATGAAAGGCAAAATTTTAGATAAAATCCAATATTTTAAGTATAATCCAGACACAAAACCCTCCTAAGCAGTTGCTAATGTTCCCTGGGTTTTATGGACTTTGAACCCAAACTGTCTAGAGCTCTTAAAAAAAAAAATT
>WEIV01011814.1:137050-191620 GCA_013390005.1 Calyptomena viridis | reverse complement strand
TTTTAATCTTTGCTTTATCTATGTGTGGTATACAATGGCTTTATCATAAATTTCCTTTGTATATCTGTTATAGAAAAGGTGTAAGAAAGGCAAAATTTTAGATAAAATCCAATATTTTAAGTATAATCCAGACACAAAACCCTCCTAAGCAGTTGCTAATGTTCCCTGGGTTTTATGGACTTTGAACCCAAACTGTCTAGAGCTCTTAAAAAAAAAAATTTCCCTAATTTCAAAAAGTTAATGGAAAAAGCATTGTGCAAAATATCTTTTTGCTGGAGTAGTAAGTAAGAGGGCTTCCTAAGTGAAAAAATAGGTTCCTTTCTTTCATTTCTGAAATCTATATTCTTGCTATGAAAGTGATTACCTGACATAAATAGTAACAGAAGACAATATCAGAGATGAATTCTTCTACCTTTTGTGTAGTTCAGAGAGAGATATATAAAAATGGCGTTGTAGACACTCACATACAAACATGCACTGGATTCCTTCCTCTTCCTCTTCTTCTTCCCCTTCCCCTTACTCTTCCTGTTCCCATGCTAAGTCGATGATGTCTCTTCATACCTGTTCAGGAGTAAGAAGAGGATATAACTGCAGTTAAAAGAGAAATTGGTTCAAATGCTACTGGTTATCTAGTTATGTCTTTGGCTTAAATTGTTGCCAGTGAAATAGTTTTTTTTCCTTCCCCAAGGCAAGGTCACATTCTTCAAAAGAATGCATGGGGGCCATTAAAATCATTCTGGATTGACAGAATATCTTCTCAGTAGAGATTTTGACTAGTCTGTATAACAATAAAAAAGGTTGGACATACAGAAGCGTTTTAATTTTACTTATTATTTACAGGAGAAGAAGGAAGAAGTTAAATGTGTTTAGGGAAGGGTTTCTTTTTTTGCAAATAAGGATTGTTATACCAAAATTCTTGCAGCATATGGTAGAAAACATCAGTGGTTTTTAGTTTTTACAATAGTAAGTTTATACTCAAGGGAATCAGTAAAAGTTAAAAATTATTTGGTTAATGACTGTATCACTTTGAAATTCTCCTAACCCAGAGATAGTGATGTGTAAAATCACTTGTTGCTGCAACAAAGTGTCAGTTTGGTACTGCTAAGCACTTAATCAGCTTTTTGTTTGATACCTTTAACATGTTTTAAAACCTTTCAGTGTTTTACTTAAGATTTGTGGTTAAGTGACTGCTGTTGAATTCAGGAGAGCACAAGTGCCAGTCACAAAGAATCAGGTCTGTTTAGTGCCTGCATTAGCTTGGGTTCCATGAATAATTCTCTGGTAGAAGATGTTAAGTAACAGCCATTAACTATCCTCAGCAGCTATGGATCACTTCTAGCAAATCACAGAAACTAATAAACACAGGTAGTATACTTTAAAATGTTCAGTCTAATATAGAACTTTCTCATAGTTTCTAGACTTATTCATGTATGGAAGCAAACTATGTTCTCTGGTGTTTTTCCCCTCTTCTAATTCAACACTCTGTGTCCTACTGCTTCATTTTCTGTTTCCTATTTTAAGATTGCATTATTCACCAGTCATACCTAGATATCTCTCCCCAGATTAATGGAAGACACCGGGCATATGTTGGAAGAAGACCAGCTCCCTCCATGGTCAAAGTGGCACAGCTGGTTGACATCAAACAGACCCAATATGGACCATCCCTATTTTAGAGGTGGATTCACCAGGTGAGTGCTGTTGTGAGCTAAAGTCACAGTAGAAATAGATGGTGGAGACAGCAGAGGGAAATTCCCTGGCTGTCATGTCCTGCTGTCTTCTCCCATCACCTATTGCTCAGGTCATCCAGACCTGCAAACTGGTAGTCTCCCTTGCACTGCATAAATAAGAGCAAAACTGTCCCAGTGGCCAAAGTGATGAAATGCCAGAATTAAGGTATCTTTTGCCTACCCGCTCATTTATACACACATTTATGTATATGGGTATGTTTGTATTTATACTGTAGTGCTGTCTTTAATTACAATGTAACATACAGATTCTGACAGCATTCCCTGATTATAGAATTATTACAAAGCAATAGAGTGGAGACAGGTTATACAGCTCACTCATGTGGTCTTATATCTACTTTGCAGGGGTCACTCCAGTGCTAGAAGGTTATCCACCTTTCTTAAAAGGCACTTAATTACTCTTAACAATGTATAAAGGAAATGGGTGAATTAAGTTCTTTTCTTTCTTTAAAGAGATCAATCTCTAACTGCGTTGTTGTAGCTACAGCTGGGGAGTTTGGAAAATGTACTAGTGAAATCGATTACTCAGACGTGTGATGATGATTCATCTGGGAGCTTGGAAAAGAAAAGATGCACAAGCTCTTCACCAGCCCCATAATTTCTTCCTTTATTATTTTATTTGAAACAAAGCTTGGACAACACAAAAATAATTTGATTTTATGATAGTCATAGGCAGAATAAAAGATGTTCTTTTATACCTACCCATGGCAGAATTACAGGCTAAAGATCAATTTGAAACAATGGTTTTCCTCACTTCATTTGCTAACCATTTCAAAGGCATTACATTCTCATTTCTTTCAGGCAACCATGGATTCTAGAGACTGGAAGATTTGTTCTACTACTAAAACAACAGGCCAGATACTCTTCATCGTTTGTCGGACAGTAGCTAGTTATCAAGCTAAGGAACTTAAAAAAGGGGATTGTGCAATCAAGAAACAATCCACTCTTGAGGTTCAGAAGATTTTTGCCTAGTTTATGGGACAGCACATCAAGGCAACAGTACTACCAAAGCAGTAGTTTGTTTTCTCCTGAGTAAGAGAGTTTTGGATGTTTCCATGATGCGTAAACATATCAGTTCCTCAGTACTGGTAAAAAATACCTGTCAAAAAACAAAACAAATCATCTCTGTTTTTTAAGGTGCTGTTCACTCTCTGTAAGAGACCTTGGAAAGACCAACATTCTCTTGGTGTTCCCACAGAGCCTGCCTCTATCAGCTTGTATCCTTGCAACAGCTTTTGATCTGCCCTGGACATTCCTCAGTAATTCGCCACCATTTAATGGGGATTAAGGTGTTTTTAATTGTTTGTAATCCTTTTGACCTTCTGCCTCAGCTGAGAACCTGGAAGTATACCATTGCACTTCAAGCAGCAGCTGTGGTGGCTTAAGGCACAGCAAGGTTTGCAGACACAGGTAATATTTTTCTTTTTTAATTGGCCCAATTACTGTGGATTGAGAAAATAGATATCTTTCAGGAATGCAAAGTCTTGCGCAGGTCTGAAACAAAAGCTGCAAACTTAAAAGGTAAATGAATGTATAAAGTGATTACTCTGAACTTAATTTCTTTATGTTAACCAGTTAATGACCCTAACTTCCTACTCACCATAGTACTGTTATGTCCACTGAGAATGTCCCTAGCCTGTCCACCATGTTTTACTCTCTAAAAGCATTCTCAGTATGTCTCCAAGGTGAAAATTTTCTGTTCTTCCACCCATGCAAATCAAAAGTCACGTAGTTAATCCTTACTGTGTGCAGCTTAACTTCAGTCAATTTTCTTCAAAGAATGGGCACAATGTAAGCATAAAGATAATTCTATAATATTTTGACTTTATTATGATCTACCTCAAAAAAAGAAAAAACGAATAGGGAAATTGTAGAGGAAAATAAAAAGAGATCCATTGTTTTATCATTAAGGCTGTGTTGTAGTTTATATATTTAAGTGAAAGAGTTATAATTTGCACTGAAAACATGGATTTCTTTATTGATTTTTATCAAATTCAATAGCAATCGTCCCTCCATCAAACTCTCTCTGCACTGAAATCACCTTAGGTAATCTGATCAGTATCAAACTACAGTTTACCAATTGTGGTTAAACACTCACAGATAAATATGCTTACCTGTAGAAAATCAGCCACTATTCAGCTTTTCAACCTTCACCTCATTTACTCTGAAAAGATCACCCCAGAGATCACTTCAATTATTTAAGTCTTTTACTGGACAGGAGTACTCTCTAGGCAGATGGGTGGTATCCATGAATTAAACTGAAAATAGTGTCAAGCACTACTGTTACCAGTTGAATCTGGGACCTATATAATCAATCATTAGCAATTTACAAAATCCTAAATTAAGAGAAACTCTGTCAGAAGCCAGACTCCTACCTTTCATACAGCTGCAGCCTCACTAACTTCAGCCCCAGAAACAAATACTCAGGGCTAGTGTGTACAACTATATTTGCACAGCAAACACTGAATTTGACAGCACATCTTCTCACAACTGCAGTCCTTGGAGCCTTTACAAGACATTTCTGTAGCCCATCCACTGCCACAAGCTGTCCTTGACACAATGGCTAAGAATAAACAACCATGATGCACTAGGATGAGCTCATGCAGCTGATGATGGACAGAAACTTCCACCTTCTGATGGGCAATAATTCTTTTAATGCAGATACATCATCTCTGAGCTAACCACTCTAATCTTGAAGAGGGATAAATGTATTTCTCACTCTTGTCCAGAGTATTTGATAGGCTTTTTGTCTCCACAGGTACTTACTAGGCTTTTTTTATTTGTTTGTTTCAGGCAGCCTGATGGGTTAATTTCAGCTTTCACAACTGCTGTTTCCATTTCAAACCTGAAGAGGGGCTGTATCAATCACTTCTTTGCTGATTCCAGTTTTAGCACACTGGTCTAATGAAACATTTCACTTCTCCCCAGAAACTTTCATTTGCTTGTGCTCTTAGATCATCATGACCATAATATTTTCACAATATTCGCACACAAAAACATTTTTAGATCTCTGTAGTCATGATATTCTTACATTTCAGCTCCATACCTGTCATGCAGACTGAACTCCTAAACTGAATTATTTATGGAATTACTGCTGGACTTGTGAGCTCCTATGGTCACTGCCTGTTGAGTTTAGCAGGTCTTTGCCTGGGGTGGGGATGCCCAGACTTTGGGCTGCAGTGCGGCTCTGCCAGATGAAAGTAGTGACTGATTGCAGCTTTGCCCTCAGAGCAGCCTGTGAAGCCAAACTCGACTAGTGCCTTCTGGAGCCAGCAGCTGTCAGAAACATGCTCATTAAAGAAGCAATGAGAACTTAATAATATCCAATATTTATTTAGTGTTTTCATAAGTAACAAACACTGTGCTCCTACAAAGGTGGTAAAACTTATGATCTTTGAAATGTGAAAACCAAAGCATAGTGCAGCCAGAACCTTAAAAAAGAAGAGCATGAAATTGCTACTTTTTTTACCCAAATAGATTAATTTTCAGAGATAATAGTCATTCACACCTCCCACAGAATTTGTTTTTTAGATGTAGAAGTCAGAATGAGTTGCAGATGCTCAACACCTCTGAATATCAGGCCAGCTGCATAGCTGACTAATTGGGAGGGGGAAGTGTTTGAGGTGGGGTGGCAGGTTGCGTCTTGCTGAAGCTCACGATTTTCCCAATGTGGTCTGGGTACATGTGACCTTTCAACAACTGTCTGTTGAATGAATTGCTTCTCATTTCTGTGTTAATTCATAGGATCACATAGTCTCAAAGCAAGACTTTATTTTTCTAAAGAGTTCCGAATGTAAGGTAGTGACTGATTGCAGATATACGTTATATATACATATATATGTTCTCTGCACACATACAAGAGCATGGCAGAGGTTTTTGTAATTACACAAAACCAGCATTCAGGAACTGTAGAGCCAAGTGGTCCATGTGAAACTGATTGAGGGAGGACACACATCTTTCTTGTGATGAGGGAAACAGCAGCCCGACAGTGCAGGTTCATGACTCCCTATGACTTTTGTCCATTTTCCTGGTGGCACTGAACTTTACCCATTTCTTCCTTGAGATAGGTGATACCAACATTGCTCTCACATTCCACAAAAAGAAAATGCTTATGCTGTTCACAAGCAAATAGCCAAGAAAACTGTGAGGCAGGTCTGTATTCATTACCCCTGCTGCCTTGCAGTGAGGGATCTCCACTAGGCAGCCTGGTCCTAGGTGCAAGCAAGACCAGGGCAGACTTTTTTCCAGCAGAAGGATTTTCTAGTTTCTCACTTGGATCTAACCAAGCTTTGTGGCTCAGAGAGTATAAAGCAAATGATGTGCTGTGTTTAGCTTTTGATGGATTTGTTTTTTGTTTTGTTAATTTGACTGTCAAGGTTTTCAACAGCATCAACAGCAGTAATTTAGGTTCTGTTACCTGTTGTGGGTGGCTTATGTAATGTCAAATTTTTCCTTTCCTGCAAAGCATCCAACTGCCAAGATCATATGCATTATATAAATTAAATAGCTAAATGAGAGGCTTTTCAAGGACTCGAAGAAAATTCAGAGCTTTACTATACCTCAGAAAAGAGCAGAGTGACAGTCATAAAGCTATTAGGATATGATTTCCTTTCAAAGCAAATTCCATGCAAATACTGTCTCCTTCTAGGAGAATGTAAGTGCCTCAAAAAAAGTCACAGCCCTTTGTTGCTAAGTTTCATACATATAAGAAGAGAAAGAGAACACCTCCTTTAAAAAGCTGCCTCCACTCCAGGAGATATTATCATCTCTGCTGTACATGAGAAATTGAATTATTTGTCCAGCAACAAGAATCAACTGTTGAGCCAGGACTTGATCTCTACCTCATGTGTCATTGGGTCTCTTTTTCTCTTCCGTGTGCTCTTCCTTCTTGTGCTCAACTCCTTCCTTTACAAGGAGGAGTATAAACTGAAGTCAAACCTTTTTTATTGCAGGACTGCCAGCAGTTTTGAGTTTTTCTGAAGTTTTGAATTTTGAAACAAAAATGATGCCACTCTTCATTTGATGTTACTGTCATATTTAAAAGGATGCAGAATCAATGTAATTTGTGGCAATTCCCACTCTGGGCTCTCTGAGAGCTTATAAATTAACTGTAGTTTTTTTAACATTACTACAGCCCTATGTCCAGTTCTGCTGGTCAACATGTTTTAGATGATGACACTGTTCCTTAACAGATCTTTACATGCTGGGACACGGTAAGATTTGGAGTGAGAAATGAAACTGTAAGCAAATCCCACTGTTCCCAGATGGCATAGCTTAAGACTGTCATCTTCATCTTGTCAAATCTCATTTATTTACTTCAGTCCAATGTACAGCAAAGACATAATTAAGAATTTCACATTTATGGAAATAAGGGAAATTTGGTGTTTGGAAAATTATCCCGCCCTGTACTAAACTTGTGAAAGGCCCACTACTAGCTATAACAACAGAGAAAGGGTAAATTAACTCCCTAGAAATAAAGAGATAATTCATGTAAAAGGTCACATATAGCTGAGAAGAAACACATCAATAAAAGGCAGCCAGATATAAAACTTGATGGAATGTCTTGATTGCAGTCTTTAAGGACCTCAGCTATTAACCATGCTATATAACAGTGCAAATAACTTTTCTGCAAAATTGTAAATCAGTTTTGTACCATTAGATGAAATATGTGATATTTTGAATTAGTCTTTAAAATGATCCTGCTTAGATGTGCTCATATCAGGGATAGTAGTAGAGCTCTGTGTAAGATGATACACATTCAAGGAAAATAAGAGATAATGACCATGATCGCTTCAATAAACCTGTGGTTAAACCACACACAGATATATGCCAGTCTAGATGAAGCTTGACAGTGAAACCAGCCATTGTGCAGGGTGTGAAGAACATAAAATTGTCAGAAAAAATTACTACCTGTACAAAGTTCTGCCAAATAAGTGGAGAAAAAAATATGGGCAGAGCATGTCTGTCACACAGGTCACCATTTATTGCTATGTCTTTGAATGGAGTGTTTGGAAATGCAACTGTAATTTATAAGGGAACTGAGCACAGAAAAGATGTTCTTCATTTCTTGCTCATCTTGATTTAAGTAATGTCAGGGTCATTGCTGTTACCAGCGCTGCAAGATGAAGCACAAATATGCCGAAAGCCTCTGAAGTAATTCTTCCTCTGTACAAACTCATGAGGGAGGAAAGCTGATTTCTCCCTACAGTTTGCTTGAAGTGTCAGGTATGGAGTTTACATCACTGAGCATTCCAGTGGTAAGGATGAGTTAGTTAGCATCTTGTTTCAATTTGTCTTTCCAGAGTGGCACTTCTCAAGCATTTTAGAAGTGTAATCCTCTTTTGGCTCATGCCTGTTCGACCCTTTTTGTTGGCAGCTGCTTTCCAAGGAAAGGCAGTGGGAATTGGCTGGAATTACTGGCTGCGAGTACTGACACCCATTTGCTCACTCTGGTTAAGCAGAGCTGCTGCTGGCACTTAGAGATGGTTAGCAGCTACCTAGCTAGTTGAAACACTTGGAGGCCAGAAATAAAAATCTGTTCATGCTAAGAATGGAACTGCTACCAGCTTAGGAGGAAACTGTACTGCTACAGACATATCTCATCTAGCACTTCATGAGTTATTTCATCCTGTATGCAGTTACTCATCCAGGGCAGTTCTGGAATCGAGGTCTAGCTGTGGCGTTACAGACCTGGAAGAGACTTTCTGGATCATTTGCTCTTGCAGAGAGCTATTTTGACCCTTTCATGCACTTTAGAGGTTACGTACAGAAACAGAAGTAATTCTTTTGCTCTCCATTGGAAGGTTGCTCCAATACCTTTGTCATTAGGATCCCATTTCTGATTTCCAGCAATTTATTCTTGTGGCAATACTAAAAAATTATTCTCAGATCTGATTTCTTTTTGTCTGTTTGGTTTAGGTTTTTTGTCATTTCTGCAGGTCCCCTCCCTCTTCTACCATACTTTTTATAAACACCAATTACATGCCCTTTCGACTTTCATTTTGCTGACATAAATAAAGCTTTTCTGTCATATTCTCCTGTCTTTCTGTACTCCTGAACGTTCTTGCAGAATTTCCTGCAAGCATTTTCTTGGGCTCAACTGGCCAGAATTTGATATGGACTCTTAAGGGAGATCTCTACCCTTTATAGCAGTCTTGAAATTTTCCTGTTTCCACTGGTATAATACCACATGTGTTAAGCCTGGAGGTTGATTTTTCAGTCTTTGTTGGTTGGTTACCTCAGTGAATCATAATTATTGATGATCAACTGGTACATCCTGGACCCTGACTGTCATTTCCCATTTGGAATCCCAAAGGTGCAGCAGAATGTATTATATGGCCTTATATTTAGCCAGGTAAACTTCCTTGACTTTGAAGTCAGGGCTTCTTGCTGGTAACAGTGGCTTCAGGTATTAGGAAAGTATACATGCTGAAGAAACCAATGTTTTTCAGTTTGAGGTATTTAAACTTAGGAAGCTCATCCCCACATACACTGTACAAGTAAGATTTATGGCAGTGGATGAAGAATCATTTTGCACTAAGGGCTGCACAAAAAGGGAAAAAAACCCAAACTAATTTACCATCCACAAACCTCATTATTGCAAACTCTGCTTTCCCATACTTTGGAACAGGAAAAACATTTGGCTAGGTAACAAAAAAATTGGACTTGATTCTTTCAGTTAGAAGAAGTATTTTTCCTCTTAACATGATTGATTTTTTTTCCAGTTAGAGTCTTATTCTGTGTTTGGAACATAAAGCCAAATACAGTTTTATAAAATGACTGTGTCCTTATAATTTGAGCCACAGTTGATGTATTTTTTTCTTTGAATGGATTGCTTGCACCTTATTCTGTATTGTATGAAAGCAGATCAATGCTACATCTCATTCACATGCACTTGTGATTTTCACTCACAAAACAAAAATCACTCATAAGTGATTGCTAAGTCACTTCACTTTCTATTCAAAATCATAGTCAACAACACTCAAGAGGTAAAGAGCGTATGGTGAGGAAACTGTGGTGTCAGATTTGTTGAAGTATCAAAGAGATGTTGGCACCACCTACTAATTATGTGTTTGAAGCAGTCTGGTCAACAACAATGATTTGTCTGTGTTGAGCAGTGTTGTCTGCAGGTTGAGGGATGTGATCCTTCTGCTCTGCTCAGCACTGTGTGAGGCCACACCTGGAGTGCTGTGTCCAGCTCTGGGCTTCCCACGACAAAAGAGACATGGACATACTGGAAAGCGTCTCATGAGGGGACACAAAGATGATGAAGGGACTGGTGCATCTCTTTTATAACAAAAGGCTGAGAGAGAAGGCTCAGGGGGTATGTCAGCAATACCTATAAGTGCCTGGAGGGAGGGCACAAAGAGGATGGAGCCAGGCTCTTTTCAGTGGTGTCCTCAGGCAGGACCAGAGGCAATGGGCACACACTGAAACACAGGAGGCTCTGTCTGCACATCAGGAAACACTTTTGCACTGTGAGGTGATCAAGCCCTGACACAGGTTGCTCAGGGAGGTGGTGGGGTCTCCATCCTTGGAGATATTCAAAAGTTATTCAAAAGTTATCTGGGCATGGTCCAAGGAAATTGGTTGTAGGCAGTCCTGCTTCAGCTGGGATTGGATCAGATGATCTTTAGAGGTTCCTCACAACATCAACCATTCTGTGATTCAGAGATTCTGTGATTCTATAATACAATTTTTAGGCAAAACCACCTTCCTTTTTAAAGGAATTATAGTAAGCAAATTTGGCTTACATGGAATACCTCCTTAAAAAAATGGCACCTACAACTGAAGAGAAATTTTCAGAGGAAAAACATTAAAGTTGTTGTTCTTAAGCAATGAAACTTTTTTGCAGGAATGTCTATAGAGAGATTGCATCAAGTATTCCAGTCCAAATGTTTTTGCACTTTGCTTTTGCTAAGAAATACAGCATGTTCCTTTCTTCAGGAAAAATATTTTCAGTTTAAAATCTGTGAAGTCATAGATTGAATTTCCCCATTTGGGTAGTTGGATGGGTAGCAAGAAGATGGAGAGGGAGTGATGGGCTAGAGATGCAAAGTACATGTTAAATATTTTTTTACTTTATTTTCATATTCTGATAGCTGCTTGCAAACTGTGGTACTAGCTGTATATTAACAGATACCTTCTGGATACAGATTATGGGAATATTATTTCATGTTTATAAATTAGACTCATAAGGAGAACATAGAAAGGGCAAATTTGTATATCCATAGCTCACTGATGAGAAAAGCATAACTGTCTACTAAGTGCAGCTGTTGATACGGAAGATTCATGCAGTGCAAGGGATTTGAGAACCTAAGTAGAGAGAAATTGTAGATATTAATCTGCAACTTGCTGTGTTTTAAAGTGGCTAAACTACTCTACTACCAAACAGTAGCTAAATTACCCTTGAGTAACAGAATAGCAGAGAAACTCTAAAACTTGGATAACAATAGTCACAGGTTTATGTAAATCCAAAAGAGTTGCTGCAAGTGCAGCATGAATGAGCTGTGGTTTGGGAATTGAATTAGAAAAACTGAAGCCCAGTAATCAGTGAAAATTTGCTGTGGTAAAAATCTGTGCAAACACGAAAAAAAATTTCTGGTCCTTCTCTTGCAGTGTTGATAGTGGAGGTCTCATCTCTTACCTCTTCCATCACAGATACTGTCAACTGTCAACTTCTTTTAGGAAAAGAAATTTGCAACATTTTGTTAGAGTGCTTGAATTACTGATGAATTGTTTGTTGTATAACATATTAACCCAAATCCAGATTGTATTGCAATGTTCAGAGTTTTTATATATATCCTTCATGTATATAAGAAGTTCAATATTGTCCAAGGGAAAAAAAAAACCAAACTAGGGCTGTAAAAACTTCAGATCATTTTAGAAGAGAGCTAAATGAAATTACCACATGAGCAGTAGGAGAGTGATTTTCTCAGCTGGTTTGTAGTGGAGCTGGTAGGAGAAATCCAAATGCTGTGGGTCTCCTCCTACTGCAATATCTCTGCTACGTTGTTTTGTTGCATGAAAACAAAGCTGTACAAGAGGCAAGAATGCTTTTACATCTCAACGCTATAGCAACTTTTATCTAACATATCTTATTTAAAAAAAAATGTTTAAAAGCTTGTTTTTCCTCCATACCTCTCATGTTGCAAAACTTTAAACTACTAGTCAAGCTGCACCAAAGATGATGAACAGTAACTATCACTCACAGTGAGACCATGCCAGACCAGCTGTTGGAGAGGGCTTTTTAGGACCAACTGGTATCTCAGAAATACGTTTGTAAAATAGTTTAAAAACCAATTATGTAAATACTTTTCATACAAATATGTATATCTCATGCTCTGTTTCTAATTACGAAGGACACTTGCATAACAAGAGATCTTTGGTCATAGGCCTTTACTCTTCACATTTCCATAACCAGCCACGAGCATCAAATTTGTTTTATGTGAAGATACAGCTTAACTACAAAAGAAGGAAAGATCAGAAAACGTGAAGCATACATATGCATGATAGTTCCCTGGGTGGCAGGTGTCACAATCTGCTGAAGATTAAATTGTCGTTTGACAGAAGGGCTATGGTCTTCAAGGAGGCGTTTTCCCTTAACTTGATTGTCTTGCAAAAAAATGTGTTTTCATTTAACCTGCTGGACCTATTTCCACCATCAGTCTATGTCCCTAGTTTCTTTTTATCTTTTCTTTCTCTATCATTTTTTTTTTTAATCTGAAATGTAGCATGATTTTAATTTCCTTTACAGAATGCAGTAGATATTCTTGCAACCCTGAGGGCACATGGCTAGCCATAAAAGGCCACAGAAAATGCTTCTGCTAAAAAAGGACTCAGAAGAAAACTGGCTCAATTCCACAGCAAATCTGCATAATAGAGCCTAAAAGAGGGAAACACCTCCAGATGAAATAGATACATGCAGAGATGAGATAATATTACTTCGAGGAGTAATTCCTTTTTATGTATTTTGCAGGAAGAGAGTATATTGTCTAATATTTTTATTTCAGGCTTTCACACTTTGTTTTATGAAGCAATCACTTTCTCTTGGGGGAAAGTTAGCTTTAGTTCCTCACTGACAGCAATTCAATTCTTTCACTTTGAGAAAAAGATGAACGTTTGTTAGCAACACAGAAGAACTTATGTGACACTTCTGTATGATGCCATTTACACCTACTAAATCCTTCTTGTGACACCAGTTGCTGGCATGTAAAATGAAGCTCCACCTGCTGCAGCTGGATTCATGTCTAACTTTCTAGAACAGACTGGATTTCCTGAAATGTGACTGACAAATGAAGCATAAAATACGTTCTATTACTCATCCTGCACCATAATGGGTGTGTTTAAAATTCGTTCTTGTCCTGTGTCTGCTTGAATCACTCACATGGTTAAATGGCTCTGTCAAGACATACCTGACTGAGAAAGGCAGCAGTAGTAAAACTAAGCATGTGCTGACATGAACAGATGCAAGTGGATGCAAAAGGTTATGAACTCTCTAAGTTGTATTACCAGGGCAATACTTATAAGTTAATAAAACATGACTATGGTTTTAGCATAAGCATAATCCCACCCTAGCATTAGCCAATTAGCTAGAGATGGCTACTTACAGGAGGGCTGAAATTCTGCTGTCTTACTTCAGCCATACTGTAAGGAAAGATGTGTAGACACAAGGGTAAAATTTGGTGTGAAGATGTTCTTGAAAGTTGAGGACAGGGATGTATGAGACAGAAACAGTCAAGCTGGTTTTGGAGGAAATAGTCTATATGGAATGGGGAGATGAGTGTCTAGGAAACTACAGAAAGGGAAATTGCAGTGATCAAAACAGGAGCTGATTGAGAAGGCCCTGAGCTTTCTGTTTTGAAATCATGGAAAACAGCCAGAACTTCACTGGGAAAGAAAAATAGCAAGATTAGGAAAAGATTGGATTTATGACAGAATGAGAGAAATGTTTAGTCAGGAATATTGTCATCACAGCAGAGAGGTTGTCTACAGGAAAGTGAGAAGTGGTGAACCAGAGACTGGTTTCATGGCCATTAAGCACAGGGATTTTGGATGCAGGACAAAATATTGATTCAGTTCGAGAAAAGGATCTCCAGGTTGAAGGAGCTGATTTATGAGTACTCAGCAGGGTGGTATAGTAAATTATATTAAAGAATATGGAAAGACACTTGTGTGCCTGTTTTCTATGTTGCAAAGAACTTGGGAGAATGTTGTAAGCCCTTACAGTAACAAAGCCCTGGCCTGTCCTCTTACCAAAAGCTGCCATAAGACTAAAGTTTTATTTCAGCTGCACATGGCATTGTTTGGAGTCCTCTCCTGATTGAGGAACACAATACATCATCATATTTTGTCAAAAGCAAATGCATTTTATATTTCTGAAGAGGGTCAAATCCTTTGCAGAGAAGTGAACAAAAATAAAGGCTATGCAGTACTAATTTGTTTTACAAAAAGTGTTTACAATCTAGAGAAAGTAAGAAAAGAACATCATGTTTTACAACACCTTCTAAGCACATTCCTGGTGTTGTGAGATCAGTATCAAATTAATATTGAAAGAGGTGATGATTTTAGCTTATTCAATACCAAAGAGTAACAAATAAAATATCAGTTTCATTCCTTGTTCATTTCGCTTGTATCCATCTTTCAATTAAAGACACAGAAAAAAGGCACAAAACATTTTCTATGCTCCTATGTTTTTATGATAATGCAGGTATAGGACTAGATGTGTAGATCTGCAAATGAATTTGACCTTGTTCAAAATAAAGCAGAGAGTTTCAAATTGTCACTTATTTGCTGTGTCTCTCAAACAGCTATTCCCTAGCCCCAAGCATTTGCATAGTCACCATGTATATGCACTACAAAAATAGCAATTTGGGTGGCTTTTATAGCAGTCCTACAAAATGCTTTTGTTTTGGTGTATCTGGCTTGTTTTGAATATAACAAGGATCCTTCAAAAAGCACTCAACCTGTTTTGGACAGTTCTGTTTAGATTCCTGAGTGCTTTACCAAAGGACTCAGTTCAGCTGGAGGATGGCACAGCATTGTGCCCACAAAAAAGCAAAGACCTGGTCATAGATATCACCCGAGACAATGATAATGAACAAAAACCTCTTCCAGCTACCTACCACTGAAGCAGTGTTCACACTCATAGAGTTGAGAACTGTTCTTGACCCAAGCAGACCCATGGCATGACCCATGATGCTGTGAGATATTAATTGGGATCCAGTACGTTGTGAACTGGAGAGAAGCACGTAAATATCTTCCTGCCCTTTTCATTGGACCAGCACTCTGCTCAGAAGAAGAGTATTCCCCTCATGAATGTATTATTGCTATCTGTCTCCTGCATTGACCTTCACACACCCTGGGAGAACAAATTCTTAAGGGTATAAAGCAATTAAAATGTGCTGTTGCTCCTTACAGAATGAGAGGAAAGAAACTCATCAGGTTACAGAAAACCCAAAAGAAGAGACACATCTGCGTCTCTTGTCATCAGCTCATGGGATGAGCAGCTGGAGGATTCCCAGCTCATAATTTGGATTCTTAACACAGGGTGATCAGCCCGTGGGAATTAATGTTATAGAAAGCTGAAGGAGAAGCCTGCATTATATCAGCAAAAACATTTATAAAAGCATTTATACTCATTATTTTCTACAATCATGCAAACAGCTGACAAAACCAGAAGAGCCCTTGTGGACATTTCTTGAGTAAGTACAAAGAGGTCAATGGAGTTAGAGCAGGAGTTAATTTAGCCCAGAATGTTACCAACTGCTGAACAAAAAGAGTATGGTCCTAAAATGAACTTAGAATAATGTCATTTATGAAAAAAAAAAAAAGGATGTGCATCATATGGACTTTTAAAGAAGTTGTAATTAGGAAGAAAAATTTTAATTGAGGATCAAGGAGAATGTAATGTACATTACTGTAATGAGAATTATAATTGGCATAAAGAGACAAACCAGGGACATTCAGCTTGCATTCTGCAGACTATTTTAGAAGTAGAATGTGCTATAAATTAGCAACCGTTATGTGTAGGTGTCCCAACCTTAGAAAGAGTTAAGAAGGATGCTTAATTTCTTTTCTTAAAAATCACAGAATCATAGAGTCACAGATAGGATTGGAAGGGACCTCTGGAGATCATTTAGTTCAAACCCCCTGCCAAGGCAGGGTCTCCTAGAGCAGGAACCCATAAAGGTAGGTTTTGAATGTCTCTAGAGAGGGAGATTCCATGACCTCCCTGGGCAGCCTGTTCCAGAGCTCTGTCACCCTCAAAGTAAAGAAGTTCTTTCTCATGTTGAGGTGGAACTTGTGTTTTAGTTTATGCCCATTACTCCTTGATGTATGTAAAAATGCTCTGGTTTGTTAAAATTAAATGAAAAAATTTTTATAATTTGAGAATAGAATTTCCATTGAAGAGAGCTGATATCCTGATAATATCCAGTGGATGTTTCAAGCAAGTTTATCAGGGACCTACCTTCAGTCTTCCACTCTTCTTGCATTGAGATCTCACTTCTTTTTCCACGCTATGAAAAGTCTACTTTTTCATATTCCTGATGACAAATATTGCTGACACTTCATCATTTTCATAAAACACCATAATTTTTGTATTTCTGCACAAACTTAATATACTTAGAAGCAACATTAATTTGGTGCTAGTGATGCATTAACAATTTTTAAAAAAGCAATTACTAGTTGCATTTCTCTTGTGTATTAAAAACCATCAGTATAGCCACTCCCACAGCTTGCCCCACTCCTTCTTCAGCCTGGGCTTAGCTTTGGCCACAGAGCACCGATAGGAGGGGGCTTCTCTATGTGAGAAACTTCTGTGTCGTCGGAGGTCCAGCTTAGAGCTGCTTTAAGGCAGCAAGGTCTGCGAGTGCCCTCGCTATGCCTTCGGGAGTTAGGCTAGTAAACGGAGGACAAAGAAGTGCCTGCAGCTCTTCGTGGTTGTGAATAATATAAGTTTATTTCACGCTAGGGGCAGTGAGCCCCTAGAGGGTCCAAAGCTTATGATGGCAACCAAGGAAAAGCCGAAGCCACTTCCTGTTTCCAGATTCTTATAGGGGGCTTTAGCCAATGGGAAGGGAGGAGAAGGGAGGGGAAAAACCAGCTTGGGTGAAGGGCAGGGGAGTTAACCGAACATACCACCTTAGGGGGGCNGCCCCACTCCTTCTTCAGCCTGGGCTTAGCTTTGGCCACAGAGCACCGATAGGAGGGGGCTTCTCTATGTGAGAAACTTCCGTGTCGTCGGAGGTCCAGCTTAGAGCTGCTTTAAGGCAGCAAGGTCTGTGAGTGCCCTTGCTATGCCTTCAGGAGTTAGGCTAGTGAACAAAGAAGTGCCTGCAGCTCTTCGTGGTTGTGAATAATATAAGTTTATTTCACGCTAGGGGCAGTGAGCCCCTAGAGGGTCCAAAGCTTATGATGGCAACCAAGGAAAAGCCGAAGCCACTTCCTGTTTCCAGATTCTTATAGGGGGCTTTAGCCAATGGGAAGGGAGGAGAAGGGAGGGGAAAAACCAGCTTGGGTGAAGGGCAGGGGAGTTAACCGAACATACCACCTTAGGGGGGCAACAGAACAATATAATACAGGAATACATAATATAGAAATACATACTAATTACACAACTCAACACATCAGAAAATTTTCAGAAAGATATGATTGTTTGCTACTTGCAACTTGAAAACTGTTCTGGTCGTTTGTTGGAGTACCTGCTGATAACAACAAAAGACCTTCACTAATGCCCTAGTTAGAACTGATTGCTAGGAAGCACACAGCTTTTTCCACTGTACATTACAATGTCTTCCAGATACTTACAAATTTCAGATTAGGACCATGAAAGTACTTAATCTTCATTTGTTTAGTAATTTCTAAGCTTTATTAGTGTATGAAATAAATTATGGAAAAGGTTTAGGGATACAAAACCATTTTTTTTAAAAAAGTGTCCATTACATGATGAATATGAACAATTATGTCTACATTATAGGTGTGAATTTAAAAAAAAAAAGTGTCTTCAGATCTTGTATAGGAAATGAGGAAGGGGATATAAATATTCTATTGTAACTATAAAACTGTTGGTTCTCAGGAATTTCCATTCAGAAGATACAAATGAACCTGCAGAATTAGTCATAGTTCCATGCAAGACAACGTGGAGAGAGACAGATTGTGGTCACACTGTTAAATGGAGGAGAGCCCAGTATTGACCACTGGTCACCTCCATGTGTGGCAGAGCTGGCTCCTTAAGACTGAGCAGATTGGCTGATGCAGCCCTTGGATCTGAGTGGTGTCCCCAGAAACATCTGTGAGGCCCCAGTGACGTTCCTGTGCCATTTTTGTATGTTTTCCCAGTCTGGAGTCTCTAAGACATTGTGAAAGCTGTGGTGTGATCCACCACAGTGGTTTCCATATTGCAGGACAGTGAGCCATATGTGACATTTCTTTGAAAGAGATGGGAAGAAGTTCTTCAGAGTGCAAAGGCTGTAGTAGGACTCTTTAAAGAGGACTCTGGCAGAGACCCAAGCTGGGCACAGTCACATCCCTCCTGCCTCTTGAGAGAGACCTGAGTGACCTCTCACTCAAACTATGCTTGGGTGGTGCCTCAGCAAGAGCTATCTGATGACCTTTGGAAAAGCCAGGGAGCAAATGGAGGGGCAGAGATCCAACACTCAGGTCTCCTCTTTGGTTTCCTTTCATTTAACAGGGTGTACTTACAGAGCACAAATAACAAATAGAACAGATTTTGCACCCTCAGCTGTCCATTTTCATAAATTCAATGAACTGTTTCAGGTGAGGATGAAGTAAGGCCTATTATGTTTACAGATCATAAACTCATTCACTACATCATTTGGTCTTGTCACAGTTTGTGAGTTATGTGAGTGTTTGCCCAAACTGTTTTAGAGGACTAGGTTCATTAACAGCTAACACTATATTCCTTCTTACAAGTCATCTTTTCAATGTTGTTCATTTTGAATAATCCAGGTCATTTTGTGTAAGTTTTTTGCTATAGAGTCCTACAGAAGTAATGAAAAGTAGCGAATAAAATAGAAAGCAGCTAAAACAGATCTGAGAACTCCTTTGCTTTAAGACAACATTAGCTGTACTTGGCTCATTTCTGACAAACATTTGCGTAACCTGCTTTTTAAAGTGTACCTTGATGTAGAGTCTACTATTTTTCCTTTTAGGAAGCTTTTGTATTTAATGTAAATCTTTTTTTCAGTCTTAGCTCACTGCTTCCTCATGCCTCCCATGGGTTGGTGTGGAGAACAATTTATTCGCCACCTATTAGCATTCAACCATTGCAAAAGTTAAAATGCTTTATAACATGCCTCTTGGATTTTCCTGAGTATTTTCTGCCTTACAGTATGGGCTGTGGTTTTCTAGATTTGCCTTGTAGCATGGAGCTTTCTGGGCATAGTACCCCTGTTGAGGCCTCATGGCACTGGTGTAAGTGATGCGTTATTGATGGGCCTTATTCTTGAGGCTCGTGTGTGGCACCATCGTCTCACACACAACACTTCTTTGTTTCTGTTCTCCTTGGTGATGTTCTCCTCTGAGCTCCCTGTTGACTTTAAGGTCCAGAGGGGTTTAGTCCCTTTTTCTGCACACAAATTCTGTTCAGACTTCAGGCAGGACATTGCAAAGCTCTTCTCCAAACACCCTGTGGTTTGGCATGAGTTGACAAGCTATTTCTACATTATTGTTTTCCAACCCATTTTGTTGCTTATTATGGTTCCATCAACTCCAAGTTCCCCAAGCTTGGCTACAAAACGATCATCTGGTAGAGTCAAAAGGGCAGTGAAAGTCAAAATGTAAATCATGTACATTTTTCTTCTAACCACAAAACCTGTCATCCTACCATAGAAGAGAAGTTTGTAATATGTTCCTCACAAACCCATGTTGATTGTTGTTCATCTCCTTGCTATTTCCTACTTGTTCTTGTTTACAAATGAATTGATGATGAATTATATCACCATATTTCTGGAATTTTACATGAATCTGATTTGCCTGTGAAAATTTTCACTCCTCTTACCCCCCCCTCCCCCCATTTAAACCTAAATCCTAAGCTCTGAAACTTCTTTTCTATGAACATGTAGTACTTGATCTGCTCTCCTATGGATTTCTAAAAGCAGAATGAATAACAGTAAGGGTATCACAGACTTAACCTTCCAGCTTGTCTTTTAAGTGTCAAGACAACACACAAAATAAACTCACTTTATTCAAAACAAATTAAATATTTGTGTAGTTTTCATTCCTCACTTCATCTGATTGGACCATAATCCAAATACAGCTAAATGGACCCATTTTGAATAACATTCCCTTTCCCTTTCTTTTGTTGAACAGTCCTCCTCTCTTGCACTACAAACTCAACAACCAAGAGAAAGTAAGAGCCTAAGGACAGTTTGTTCAATACAGCATCATTTTAGCCTTAACAATAGAGAGTAGCTACTGCCACAATGTAATGTCTTCATCCTGTAAAAGATCCCAAGTAATTCGATTTTTTTATTGAAAGCAATTTGGTCCTCTACTGTAGTATTTCTAGGTAAATAACTTCCATGCAGCAAAAAGAGTCAATTAGGTTGAAGTAACACTTTCCCACCAGAGTGCAAAATGGCAGTGCTCTGTTGCATGCTGTTGACAAATAAAAAGACACCCACAGGCTCTCTGCATACAATGTTAAAACACAATATGACTGCTGGAAGAAATTGTGCCTTTTCAAGTATGTACTGCCACTTCAGCAGTGTTTGTTCAAAAGTCATTACTAACCTTTGGCATCTCATCTGGGCTACTGAACACTTGCCACTAAGGTTGCATTAATATCTGAACAATGGCAGAATGTAAAAAAGTCAAGGAGTCATTATTATAAAATGGAAAAGCCAGCCAAAATCTGTGGTAGTAATCAGCAAAATCAGTAGCATATTTCAGAAGTAGAAGAAAAATAGTGTGTTTAGTGCTATGCTACAAGGAGCAATTTTATGCCACTATCTTGCAGTCAAATTAATCTTTGTACCAAAGTAATTTCCACCTTTGTTTTTACCTTCTAGCTCAGCCTTTCCTTTGACAGGCTGTTTTGTTTGTCAAGAGAGAGGTGGGATTGAGGAATCAAATTTGTTATAACAGAAAAAAGTCAGGACTTTTCTTGATGGAAGATTGATCTGTACAAACAGAAATGTCTACATTGTAGGCCACTAATATGACCTCACTGGGTAGGTCTCCCATTAGAGTCAGTAGGAAAAAACAGGCAATTTTGCTGCAGGATTCATCCATTGTATTTCAGATCCCCTACCTCTGGATGAGAGGAATGAGACCTGCAGCATGCCTATCACTCTCCATAGACAATAAAGAAGTCCAGCCAGCTTGCTCAGAGGTAAATGCTCACAAGGTAGATATATCCGTTAGGAGGAATAAACACCTCCATAATTATCTTCTGACCATTTACAAATAAGAGGGAAATATTTTTTAAAAAAGCTTCTGGAACATCTTTCCAGAACTGGTGCCAAGCTCTGGGATGCCCAAAGCAAATCATACTGTTATAAGGGTGGTTTGTTTTATTTTTTCACTTACATTTTCGTGTTCATCTTTGATACCTAAGCATTTGTCATTCAAACTCTTCAGTTCACATAAAGCATGATGGTCCATTTGAGACAACTCAGCTCACCCAGGCTGTGTAAGGTGCTTTTTTTTCTGTTGTACTGCCACACATGCCCCCCCTTGTCCTGGCTCAGGAAGGCATGGGGAGAAGACCCTCAGCAAAGCAGCTCCCACCCTTCCCACACAGGGAGGCAACCCAGAGACGGTGTGGCCAGAGCTGTCAGTGGCACGAAAGGGAGAGCCCTGACTGCCCCTGGGTGATACTTGATCATGGGAGTCAAGTCCCTGAGGTGAAGTCAGAAATTCAGGTGTGTTGCCCCCAGTAGGAAAGTAAACCTGCTGCCTGCTGCCCCATTGAAATGAAAGTTGTTTTCCTTTCTACCAGAAAGGCTGAAGTTATTCTATTGCCTGGGGGATTTTTGGGTCTTCATTTTTCACATTTTCAGGCTGTTCAAGAAGAGGCTAGATGCAAATCCATCAGGTCTAGATTTTGGTTAAAAGTGAAGGTAAATTCATACAGTAAATGAAAGGTTTATATCCTGGATTTGTCACTGAAGAAAATCTGACAAGCTATATCCATGTTTTCCACCGGATCTGAACCAGAAAAGCTGTCCCTATGGTTTACTTCCCCCTTCCTGGGGTCAAGGTCAGGAAAGTGTGTAGTTATGAATTAGAGTTCTCCATTCTCCTCAAGTTCTAACCCTACTTTTTACCTATTTTCAATAGGGAAAGATTATGACTTCATTTTTATCTATCAGAAGACACTCAATAGATGCAGCACTTGCAGCTTCAGATAGCCATGGAAACAGGAGTCTGGGAGCAGGCTAGAAATGTGCTAGGGTAACAACCAAGTTCTTGGATTTCACTTTCAGTGCTTGTTTTCTTGCTTAATGGGTTCAGGAACAGATTCTGTCGCATTTATGAACAGAGAAAAAATGGTTAAAAATATACACATAAAATCTGTGCTCCATGTAGTGTAAAAGATAATGGCAACCTCCTTAACTAATGATAAGAATGATCCCGAATACTCCTTTTTATGTGAATTGTTGATGTTTATGCAATTTGATGATGCTCAGATATTAAAGTAAGAGAAACAGTTCATTGCAAAATACTGTTGGTGTTATCTAGGGTATATCTACACATCTCAGTGCAAGCTCATATCTCTTTTATACGAACAATCTGCAGCTATGTTTTTGTGCAAGCAACATCCCACACAATAGCATTCTGACTTCCAGTGACAAATTTTTCTTTGTCTCATTTTTATTTTTAAAGTTTTTTTTCCGAGTTAGCATTGCCTTAGCACTTAACATCTTACTGACATTTGTGTCATTAATACTTGTCGCATAGTGTTGCATATTTACTTAAAAATTGAATAACATTAAAGGGTTACAAATTCCTGTCTATAAAAATTGAATTTTTGAAAATGGTGTTGAGAATTTTAAACCTATGATAAAATCAGGCTGCATAGGTTGTTACTATACATCCTGGAAATTTGACTAATATGAAAAATAAATGTAACTTCCACCTTGAAGTTTTTTTACAAACTCCAGAATGAGTATATATGTATCTTCTAGCCTCATATGTAAAATAACTAAAAAGTCATGACTCTTTCTCTTAGTATAGATAACTAATGACAATTGTTTTAGTAATCCAGCTTTGTGATTAAAGAATTTAACCTAATTACCTTATTTTGTTCATATTTTGCTCATTCTGTCTCCCATCTGAGATCAGGAGTAAAAGAGCACTTGGAGGACCCTAACTGCTGTGCTTGTGGCAGCACAGCCGATGTCAGGCAGCATCTGTCAGGCAGCCTGGCAAGGTGCAAACCAGCCCGCGGGTGCTGGGGCTGGTGTGCCCTCCTGACTCCTCTGAGGATGTGCCATTGCCACAGGGACAGGTGTCCCGTGCAGGGTGCTGCGCCAGCAAGCCTTGTCCCTTCTGATGTGTGCAAAGGTATTTGTCACTGCAGGTATTTTTTATGAGGCTCCAGTTCTGCTTTGGCTCCTTCTGCTTTTCACCCTTTTTTTTACGTAGTGCAACCCTGTTTACAACTGAAATCTAGAATGCTTCCACAGAGTGAAAAATGGGAAAAATGCAGCGAGCTTGAGTCTTTTAGTCGAGGAAGTGCCCATATGACAAGGAGCATTTGTCGACAGGGCCGCTGCACTGGCTACTGTGATACAGAGTCTGCCTTTGTTTGCTTCCCAGGGATACAACAGTGGCACAGGAAAAGGACAGGCTTGTGCACATTTTCCCCTGAGACATACACTGATAGAAAGCTATTAAACTAGTTCAAGCCCAAAACAGAAGGAGGAAAGTAGCCTAATTCCTTGTTTAAAGCACTGATATTTTTTCAGGGCTGAGAACATGAAGCTTTTTTTTCCAGTTTACTCTGAAACTTACGAGAAGTTGCAAATATTGGCTGGTATTTCTTGAATATATATTGGGTATATTTCCATGCATTTTGTTCCTGAAGAGTATGAAAATCCTCTGCAGCTATGGAGAAAGAAATAGTGGTGAGGTTTTAAACTATTTGTCCATTGTTTCTGAGGTATTCATCTTCAGTGCGTGGGCCAATTCTTCTGCCATGGCTGCAGATATAAATCTCCAGTGTCATTGGAGCTAGATTGGTGTATAAAAGCAGCAAGAAGTGAGAGGAAATAAAGCCTGTTCACTGGAGCTGAAACTGAGTTTCTTTCTTTCTCCTTATTCTATATTTGTAATATCAATTCTTAAATTCAGCGTAACAGAGCACATTAAAGGTCATGAAAAGATATTTTATGATCTTCAAACGATAAGTAATGAAATAGAGAAAATTACACCTAGAAGAGAGACTCTCAAGCTGGAACAGGCAGTTCTTTGTTCCTTTTCCAGTAGTCATCTCATTTCATGACTTGGACATCAAGTTATAAAGTTCGTAATAGTATTTTAGTATAGATTGCAAGATCACTTAAAAAAAAAATTAAAGCATATAGGGAACTCAAAAAGTACTTTACAAGTATAAAAAGGAGAGACCTTGTAAGATTTCTATCTGCATGTTGGGAGTCACTATGCTGAGTTCTTCTCCATGGAGCAGAGCCAGGGCTGGTGGTGCTGGGAGGCCTTGTGGAAAGCACGACTGAGGAAAAAGGCCTTGATCAGCCCCATGACTCAGCTCATCATCCTGTTCTAAGTGTCCTCTTGCTACAGTCACACTGTTTAATTTTTCATTATTCATGGCAAGAGACAACTGAGATTGCCAAAAGAAATAAAAAAGTAGATTTTTCAAATAAAAAAATCATATAAACTTAAAAAATATTAGGAATAACAACAGTCCATTAATAATGGAGAAAGAGAATGGTTATTTTACAGATGAATTCCAGGGCTCTTGGAGAGAATAAATGTTACTCACTCTACATTTTCATTGTTCAAGCCATAAAATCAGGCTAATTTCATAACACTTCAGATAGTAAATATTAGTCTTTTCCCCAGGAAATGTTAAGTAGCACTCTGAAAATAATAAAGGCAGTTAAAAAAATCACACAACCCAAACAACCTGTGTTTAACTTCATCATGTTGTCTCTGGAGGTTTTGTCACAGCCAGTCTTCTTGCCTTATCAGCATCTTTCCATCTTAGATAAGGAGCTCTCTGGGTGAGTGTCTTCTTATCATTCCCACCTGATCACAAAATGTTATGTAGAGCCAAGGTGCACTGACCACTGAGCAACATGGACGTTTGCTCAGGTGGTGGCAGAAAGCCTTGCTGAGACTCCAGCACAGGGGCTTTGCATACAGCTCATGTTCCAGAGCCCACACAACAGCTGAAGCAGAGAGGTGTGCTTAGTGCCAGGTAGTCATTTTGTGCAGTGAGGGACTCCTGCAAGTTATGGGAGCTGACATCTCTGGGCAAACATCAGTTGTCATGAGTTGAAGAACACCAGAAATGCATTACAGACTTTATGTACTGGTTAAATATGAAAAAGGATTTGTACAGACCTAAGATGCTCAAAAATTATAGCATTCAGAAACACATGGCCACTTAAAAATTTATAAAGCCTCCCCCATCCTTGAGAAAAGAGTTTGAAATGCACTTTGGTTTGGATGACAAGAAATTCATGATCCCAGCAGGTTAGGGCTTCAGTTTCTTGGAAGAGGGCTGTCTCCTTCTTGTCTCTACTAAGAAGTAGTACTGAGTTGTAGCTAAGTTGATGTGTCATATACCTTGTGATACCCATCTTGATTTCATCTGGCTCCTTTGAATCTTTCCCATGCGTATTGAAATTTCTCTCTACTCTCCAGGGAATTGTTCTATGTTCCCTCCAGGCCCTACATGAGGGGTCCCTCTGCATTTTCTGTCTACATCATACTCTCCAGAAATGTTCCTGCAGATGAAGAATTGTCTTGGTTGTGTGGATGGGCAGAAAATTTTGTATAGAGAGGTTAGGGCATATGAGCTAGAAGTGTGATTCTCTGTCCCAGATCTGGCCTGTCTTCCTGGAATCCAGTATGGCATTTTCCATTGTGAATCCAAACTCAATATTTGAAAAGAAAATTTCTTAGCTCTCTTCCTAGCTCCTCTCCATTGCTGCTCTCTCTCTTGCTTTTGGCAATTTCATTACCCTGCCTGTCACTTAGTCTTGTTACCTGGGTGTTACCTGAATTCTCACATCAAGACTATGCAAGACTCTTTCACACAATATGTCGAAGATACAGCCTTTCTTGTCCAACCATGCAACTGAAATTCTTGTTCTGGGTCAAAGCTGTCACCTCACATCTCAAGCTAAAACAACCTTTCTAACTCTCATCCATTCAGAATCGTGCTGTACATCTGAATTCCCCAACCTGCCACATTAACAATAACAACCTTATCTTTGTAAGTCTACATTAACTCTTCATTGTACCAGCATCTTCCTTCTTCTCAGGGTCTCATTCTGTGAGACCCATCCTCTCTAAAATAGAGAGGGTTGGCCCAAATACCAACCTCTTACTAACCTTTCATATTTTCAAACAAATGTTTTACTTTTTTTTTATTCCAGTGCTTGGAAAAGTACCCTGCAAAAGTACTTTATTATTTCCCTTCAGATCCTTCTTCAACATTTTCTTTGGCTGGAACACTTATAAAAAGTGACAAGTACACTGTTCCCATGCTTGTACCACTGTAATGCTGATTATCTCCTGAAGTCCTTCTGCACCTCTATGGACCTGCAATCATTTGGTCTCTCAAATTGTAGATCCAGTGTGTTAGAAATTATGGCTTTATTCTGTGTTTGTCTGGTACTGCAATGTGTGCTTAGAAAGTAATTGACCCTCATGTCAGCATCTTATCAACGCAATTCTAAAAAGGCCACTTTCAGTCCATCCCCCATCTTCCGGGTTTTTTGTCGAAATGAATAGCTGAGCAAGACAATTACTAAGGCAAGAATTGAAAATGGAGTTCTGTAGTGCTGCTTCATATTGTGTTAAAGAACAAAAGACATGTTATTCAACTAGCTTTCCTACTGTGAGGTAAGATAGGTATATCTAGGCCAGCACTAGAAGTTAATTCTCCAGTCAGTCTTAAAAACTTCCTACAATACCACCTACCTGTCTCCGTTTGAGGGGGAGACAGTTGAAACAAATTAAAAGTGAATCCAATATCAAATTGTTCGAGACTTTGAGTATAAGGATAGAAAGGATTTTATTAACAACAAACAAACTATATATATGTATATGTATTATGTATCGAAAAACCAAAACACCCTTATCCAAACAATGTAAGCACCCAAAGTCTAAATTATGTATCCCCTGTTTAGATGAGGACCAGGACTCCCCCAGGGACCTCCTGGGGCAGGAAAAAAAGAAAGAAGTGGATTTCGGAACCCGTGGGGGATGGGGCTAGGCTTTGGGGGACACCACAAGAACCTGGTGGAGATGGGAAGAGGCTCTCCCTCCCACCCCTGGGATTCCTGGGGGCTCGCGGGGGAGGGTTTTGGACTGGGTTTTGGAGCTCCCGTGGCTCAGATGGGAACAGGAGAGGAGGGCTCAAACGCGGAATCTTGCAATGACAGAAGGATCCAAGTCCGCACCGAGGCTGCAGAGTGTTAGAGGAAAACAGGTCCCGGTCTCACTGGCACGTGTTCGAAGATGGCGTCGTCAGGATCTGAAGGGCAGCCACTCCCCNCGGTCCAAGGCACTGTGGCAGGCGGGCGGCTTCGGGGCTGCTACAGGACTTGGGCAGGCACAGCCCCCCCTGCAAACAAAAGTGGAAAAAAGTTTTCCTCAAAACAAACCATAACGCTACCCAAATGAGGATATTCTACCAAGCAATGCTGAACTATTGTTCCTTCATTTCTATTAATATCAAATTTGATTCTCTCTTCAAAATTAAGCCAACAAGTTTTCCTGTCTCCCTCAATTGGCAAAACAATTAATTTGATTGTGGTTTCTGCAAAGGGCTTTTTATATATTTGAAAATGATCTTTGATCTCACTAAAAAAATTAGATTTTTTTTCACTCCTGCTTTATAAGTTACATTCTGCTGTCCTCTAGTCTTTATTGTTTCTTTTTTCTAGATTGTTTTGCTCTTTTGCTAAATGTGCTGTTCAGAGCAGAACTCAGTGGTTCATCACTGACCTAACCAGTATCAAGTAAATAAGTAAATGAAAACAACTACTTCCTGTAATAACTGGTATATTAATACATCTAAGAATGTCATTGGACATTTTTAAGGCAGGATCATGTTGCTAATTTATATTCAGCTCATGATATACAATGCCACCAGGACCTTTTCTGTCAGAGTTGCTGCTTCACCAGTTATTCTTCATTTTGTATTTGTGCATTTGATTTCTCCTTGCTAAGTGTATCACTTTGCACTTGTCTTGATTGAATTTCATCTTATTGATTTAAGGTCCTTCAATTTATCATTTCGAATTCTGATCCTGTCCTTTGAAGTGCTTACAACCCCTGCTAGCTTGGTAGCACGCTCAGTTTTTATAAGCATACAGTCTATTTTACCATGCAGACCATCACTGAAAATATTTCACAGTCTCGTATTCAGGACTGACCCCACTGGAAATGCCCTCTCGTATTTACAGTGAAACATCCATAACATGTCTTTCAGGATGGTTTTTCAACTGGTCCTGTACCCATTTTTAAATCACTATTTTCTTGACTATATTTTCCAATATTCTTATGAAAATATTGTACAAGATGGTCAAGCGTAGCCCAGACACCACAACAGTCAAGAGTTTTAACAACTTCAATACCACATTTGTGTTTTGGTTTGCCCTTCCTTCCATCGAGGAAGGAAATTAGATCAGTCTGAAATTGTTTGTCCTCATGGAATCTCCTAGCTCTTTCCTACCATCTTATTGTCCTCTAAAAGGACTTTACAAACTGACACTTTAAGAGTGTTCTTGCATTCAGACATGTGTGCAAATGCCTTGGGTGTGAGAGTGTGAGCGCCGACCCCAACCAGGCACATTGACCACAAATGAGGCAGCAGCCCAGAGGATTTGGCATTGCTGACCCACATTGCAGGTGTTCCAGCCTTGGCAGCCCTTCAGAAGGACAGCACAGGACAGAAAATGACTGTCGCAAATAAACCAGTCTGAGGAAATCACAACCCACCTTTGCAGCACCAGAAATGTCCCAAAGAAAACAGAGTGGAGAAGCCTGTGGCTGTCACATTCAATATCCTTCTGCACAAAGATGTATCCCAGGAGTGACATTCCTGCAGCACTGCACTTGGGCTGATATTCTGCTGTGACACAGGTGTACCCACAGTGCCACAGCCCTGACCTTGCTGCAGAAAGGGAGATGCTTTCTTGGCCACTAATTGTGACTCAGTTTACTTTTTCTGCAGGTATCAGGCTGCCTAATTCAGCTAGTACCATGCAGGATGGAATGGAGTCAAGGCTTGCCTTATTCATTACACCTTAGAGCCTTTATTCTCCCATCCCTGATACAGGAGGTATACCTGATGCAGGTGATGTACCTGATACGCTTGTCTGAGCCTTAAGGACCTTATGGCTCAATGAGGGAATTCAGTCTGCAATGGCAAGGACCAGGCTGCAAAGGCAAACATCATTCTAATTTCTGTGGCTAACATATTTTGATACTGTGTATATCCACAAAGGGTCTCTGACTGTAGGGAGCAGTTCAATAGGGCTTCTGCTGAAAAGGCACTGGAACAGCTTTTGAGCAAGGGCCTAAAAACTCTGCCTACCTTCTAGAAGGAAGAAAAAAAAAGATGGCTGTAGCATATAATCAGAAGGAAAAAAAATAACTGGCAAAGTCCATTTGCATGTGAAACAATTTTTCAGAAAAAAACCCCAAAGCTTTCCAGTTTAACTGAAATGAATTAGAAAAAAAAAGAAGGAAAGGTCAGGAAATAATCAGAAGCTGTACTCTGTTGCAGCCTGTTGAGAAGAGTGAAAGAGTAATTAAGCTATCAGACAGATAAGTTGACAAGAACATTAAAAATTTAAAGAAGTTATAGTGAAATTAATGCATTTCTGAGATTCCATGCAAAATTCATCTTTGTGAGAGGGATAACAGATAATGTCCAGCTTCTTGATTAGATGTAAAGTAGAAAGAATACAGATGTTAAACTAAGTGAGCTTTAAGAGTTATAAATAAATGTTTTGCCATTAAAACTAAGCACTTATGGAAACACATAATCACATTATAATGCATGTTCTTTTAAGGGAGGATGGAGAGTTGAGCAAAGATGAGTAGAAGAAAACTCCTTGGCATTTTGTGGAGCCACAGAAATGGCCATAAGAAAACCCTCAAGAAGATTCACAGAAAGTAGTCCTGTCAGGGCCTGGTAGGTTATCCATGTTATTCCCTGCCTTGGGGAAGGATCTCTATCAAAACCTGTTCTGAGAGATGTTAGTCTGACTTTTTCCCAAAGCCCTCCCATCATGGGTTCTCTATGGGATCCCCCAGCAATCAACTGCTCTGCTTCCCCAACTCTAATGTTGTAAAGGTTTTCTTCAGGAACAGACAAAACTTTTCTTTCTGTGATTTCAGCCCACAACTTTCAGTCCCAGTCCCAGCAGACATAAAGAGCAATTTGGGCTGGATACAGCTGCCAGCCCCTACAGTAGCTGTCAGCACTGTGCTTGTCACTGTCTGCTGTCAGGAGGAGTGCTGAGTGTGGAGTAGGGATAAAACATACCATCACAGGGGCGTAAAAATCTCCAGATTGGTGAAAACCACTGCAGAACCTCCTATTCTGGATCACCTCAGACCCAATAGCTGAAGCTAATTTGGTGACATGGGAACAAAATCTCCCTTATTCTGGTCGAAATGAGAGACACTACAGTACGGGGGTAGACTGAGACTTTTTTTCATATGGGACATTATGCTGTGGTGAAATCTCATTTTTCAACGTCTTACCATTTATCCTTCCTCTTGTTATCTCACCATGGCAACATTTTGGTCCCATTACTGAGCATACAATTAAGATTTCAGATTTCTAATTTCAGACTGCAGATGTACTGATGGATATGAAGCACCCACGCCTGAGATGTATTATATGTGCTACACAGGCAGATCCTCTGGAGCACAAACGTATGCTTGCTTCTTCACCAATAACACTGCCATGGTAATGTTTTCCTCAAACCATGGATCAGTCGTAAGATAAGTGGAAGGCAGTGAGGCAAGGAAGAGAGTGGGGGTGGCAGCAAAGAAGCAACTGCGTCAGAAGGGCAGGTATGGGTAAGAATAGGGGTAAGTCAGAATGGTGAGCAAGGACAGGAGAGTGGCAGTGGGTCCCAAGAGTGCAGAGCAGAGATGGAGCAAGCCAAAAAAGTGGGACATGAGATGTAGTCTACTGGGAACACAGCAGGATGGAAAGGAGATCATGAGGGCAAGGTAAGAAAAGCCTCCGTGCAAGTGATAGAGAAAAGGTGGCATGGGGTAAGGAGCAAGATTAAGAGATTGAGTAGAGGAGAAGCTGAGGAAGCAAGCAGTTTGGGTGGAGGGAGGCTATCACATAAGGGAACAGATCATGTAGGTAAAGAGTGCCAGCTTTCTTGTCCCAGCTCTAAGCAGAAATTAAATGCTACCAGCATCTGAGTAGCCAGAATCTGCCTAGGCATCTGTCTTTTCAACCTGAGATAACTGGAGATGATGGGAACAGACTTGCTCAAATATTACTACACTTACGACATATAACTCTTTTCAATTTAAAAATCAGCCACACGTCTTGAGGGACAAGCATTATCCTGACAGTTTGCAAGATACGAGGTTGGCAATAATACTGCAGAAAAAGCATTTCCTCACTGCTTGAATTCTCCTTTTTGTTAAAAAAAAGGGAAAAAAGAAAAATGTAATAAAATGTATCAAAATGCATGAAACCTGATCACGTAGCTTCTTATTTGTATTCACCAACCAAGTGCTTCTGAGGGAGCAGTTATTAAGTGTACAGAATCCCATAATGCTCTTTAAATATCATGAGCAGAAGCAGCAGCAAAGGGGAAGTGAAACTGCTGCCTCATGGCTCTCTCTTGTTTTATCAAGCCAGTGCCTGGTGCATGTTGTGGTTGTGGTGTTTGAATTGTACCTGCTGATTCCAAGCAGTGGGAGAGTGCTATCCTTGGTGCTTGTGGGGAAGACAAGCAGACGTCAGTCAGTTCTGGGAGAAGTCTAGTTTATCAATAGTGTGGCCATTTGCAGACTACACTTTTGAAGGCAGTTTATTTCAGCCTCACCATAGTGGAATCACTGAGGGATAGGCAAGGCTGTAGGCAGAAAAAGGAAGGGGAAGGAAAAAGCAACAGGAAAAAAAGATCAACACTCCTCCCTTTTTTCCTTTCTTTCTTTTTTTTTTTTTAATACCAAAACTCAGGTTTGTTTAGTCCAGAAAGAAGAGAAACATAGGACCTTTGGGGTCAGTGATGTCCATGACTTTCTGCCTGACTGCCTTGGAGTGACTTTATGATATATCCCATATTCATCTTCCCTATGCCAGAAAAAAAAAAAAAAATTAATCTTGTGCTTTTAAAACTGAGCCCCAAGATTGGAGAGGAAAAAAAAAAAACCAAACCCCAAAAAACTAGCTAGAGAAATCTTTTCAAAACAATTCTACTGTTTCAAGGTCAATTTTGCTATGCTGNGGGGCCTTCTAGCCTTCTAGCTTTTTTTCCAGCAAGAGTTCTGGCTGGTTTTTTTTTCCTTGTAAGGAAGAGACTTGGACCTCTGCATTTTCCTGAACTTTTGATTTCTTCTTCTTCTCTCCTGGACTTGTTGGGACATCGGAGTGTTGAGACCTCACTGGGAGGCCTTTTCCACTGGTCTGGCCTGGGGGGGCCCCCCACGATCGGCCTGGGACTCTGGGTCTTCCAGTCTTCCAGTGAGAGACCTCATTATTTATTGTTATATATATATTATTTAGTGTTTATTATTATCGTTTTCCTTTTTTGTTTGTTAAATCAATAGATTTTTTTCTCTTTCCCTTTCACTTTCGTTTGAGGAAATATTTCTTTTCTCAAACCTGGTGGGAGAGGGTGATTGCGGTCTGTTTTTATCAGAGAATATTTATCCCTCTAAATATATTTGTTACAAACCAGGACACTGACCTTCACCCTATTCCATTTGCCATGGCCATCTATTTTACCATGAACCATTAGGATGCCATTGCATTTCTATGAGACAGCTTAGTCCTTGATCCCTCGCAGACTTATAACCTTACTTTATGCAGCAAGGGACATCAAGGCTCTGCCTCTGTGCTAGAGGTGAGGAGCCAGCAGAGCTCCAGCTATGACTTGGAATCAAGAATCTGCACTGTGCTTGTGAGGATGGAGGACCAGGACAACTCCTGGGGGGCTGGCACGGTCACCACTACCTTGACCCCTTTTCTCATGAGCTGAAGCCAAAGAAGCACAATGAATGTGCTCTTGCCTGTGGAGATGCTCAGGGTGGGCAGGAGGCTTTGCCCCCTCCTGAAGGTGCTGGCCCCCCCAAGGTCACTAGGGTGCAAAGGCCTCTGAGTAGTGGAGCCAAGGTTGGTGTGGGACCCACAAGGCTAGGATGGGGCACAGTCCTCACCCTGAAAAGGCTGCCTGTGCCTTAAGAAGCAGTGGAGGTGTCTTTGCCAACTGCCTCCCACGTCTCTGATTAGTTAGAGGGAACAAGAAGGCAGCCAGCAAAACTGGAGTAATCCCTGGTGCAGTGTGGGGGGGCTGGGTCATGGCTTCTCATGTGTGCTGTGGGTAAGAAGCTGACAGCTGTCTGCTTTGCTAAAGCTGAATTTCATAAAGAAGCCATCTTTCTCCAGGTTGTTGCTTTGTGTATGAAAGTGTCAACAGTAGCTAAGAATCCTTTGCCTTCCAGACATGAGAAATACTAGGGCTCCCACATTTATATGCTTTTAAAAAGTGAGTACCAATGCATGAAAGAAAGCTACAATCCATGAAAATTACTGCCCTGAATTTTGTGTCCCCATATCCTATTAAACTTAGAGACATACGAGAGCTTCTTTTGAGGAGAGCTGGGAAAATCCAAACAAACGAGCAAACTCATAGACTGCCTAGATGTGAATTGAATTTTCTTTCTTCTCCTTGATTTTGTGAAAACCTACTTGTACCTGAGAAGAGGAATAGTCTATCTTCGGCTGCCCTATTTATGTGACAAGAGTGTGACCAAGAAATCAATGCACTTAGCAGAAGAGAAAGGTACCTCATAGTAACTAGGTCATAAACGCACACTCTCTCTTTTGCCTTGAAGCCCTGCTCTTCTCTTTTTTTGTGTGTTTCAGTGCAAAAATACATTGCTCTTTCAAAAGCTCCATTCCCAAACTTCTCCCTAATATGAGCTTTTCATTTCTGAGCACTGGTGCATTGACTATTACAGGATGTGTATACAGTATGTAATGTCCATCAGAGAACAAGAGAAACAGGAAGTATCAAGGCCATGTCTTGCAATATTCCCTCCTGTAAATAATAAAAATAAAATATAAAAAATATCATTCCCATGATTCATGTTGAACATTTAATCAAGGGTCAGATAACCCTTACCTTTGATACTTTAATGAGGAGTTTGTAGAAACCTGCAAAAAACAATTTTTTCTCATGGTTTATGCCATTAATGGAAAAATCCCACTAAAAGAGGTGAAGTAAATTTTGTAGCTAAAAATAATAGGGGAGTAAATTCAGGCATGATCTATTTCTAACAGTACTGCTATTATAAAATGTGTAAAAATGGATTGTTTTGAAGGAACTATATTGTCTACAGTACTGTTCATATTGTCCTTGCACTGAAGTGTTTTTTATTGTACAAGTGCTGTTCCTACCTGAAGTGTTGAGCACTTGTCTATTGGAACTCGCAGCCTATCTTCAGCTGGCAGTCCCTTTGTCAGGTCTTCAAAAGCAGTGGCACAAGGGTAAAATTCCTGCTTGGCTACATTTGTCCCCTGGGTTTGAATATCCATCTACTGCTGCACACTTCCATCTGGGCTGACGGGGGCTGGGGTTTGTACCATGGGGAGCTATAACAAGAGACCACTGTCCTACACCAGAATAAAAAGAGGTTTACTTGCTTTCTGAACCTGAATCGTTGAATTGGGTTATGTCCTTAAGCTTTTCCCTACGAATCTGAGAACCAGAAAGCTACTTTAAAAAGTGAAATTCCTGTACCTGAGGGGCCTCTAAGGAGCTGCGTCTTCAGTGAAACACTGGTGCTGCTAGAGCTGTGTCACACCACCTAAAGGATGGATTGGACTGGCTAGATGCATTTCACCTAATTAGGAGCTTGGGTGTGATCATGTTCATGACATTTTCTTAGTCCATATTTTCCTTTGACTGGTCAAAATGAGACTTCTGTTTAATGAACCCTGTTTTGTTGTTTGTCTCAAAACCCAAGTGATGAATGACCTCTATAGGTGGGTGCTTCTGATACACAGATTTATTCTAGTCATCTGAAAGGACTTCCAGCAGTCCTTTGTAGTGCACACCATGCAGGTGGAAGTGGAGATGCCAAGGGCAGGTGGAAGGTGAAGTGTGCACACATAGTTTAGAAGCGACATATTTTAAATTCAAAGCAGACACATCCCTTTTAAAACTGGTTAAAATGGAGGAAGGACTTTTACAAATTATATACACTGTTTTGCTGGCTGCTACAGATGTAATCCGGAAGGGGAAGAAAACAATGCTTGTATAATAGAAAAAACATATTCTACATACAGAAGGCATCTAAGGGAAGGAAGGGGAATCATACTGATAAAAACAAAGCAGAGTTAAGAAGAGTTGCCTGTAAGGAAAAAAAGGGAAGATCCCAGGCCTAAACAGGTATTTTTTTGTGCTCAACATCTAACCTTTGCCTCCCATGGATTTTATATGAAAACACACCACATAGATCTATGTCTTTGGGATTTCAGATTGGAAAGCAACCCTGAGTCAGTGTGATATTATCTAATTTTCAGATTACATTGCTGAAGAATATGCAGAGGGTTTGTGAACACCACCTACTTCCCTGTGTCTCTCTTCTCACCCCCATCTGAGCAGAGTGAGTCTGTGGTGCAAAGTGTAGGCCACAGTCCCTCTATATCAGTTGCTTTGAACTGTCAAGAAAAGGAGAAAGGTGACACAGGTTTAGTTGACTGACATTAATGTGCAGATGCTTAAGGAAAAGAGGTTTCTGAAACTGTACTATCTGGATGTGCACACACATGTACTTTTTTCTTCCTCCATTTGAAGACTTCATACAAATTTGACATTGCAAAGAGGCTAAGTTCCATAACTTCTTAATGAATGCAGTAACAGGAGGAGGAAGTGATGGTCCTTTGGAAGGAAATGTTGAAGTCTCTCACTCATCTCTCAAGCCCTTACTAACAAACAATATGCACAGGAAGAAAATGGTAGCAGCACTGCAACAGAAGATGGAGCCCATGGAGCCCCTGGACTCTGTTGCACACTAGCCACTCCAGCTGTACAGCTCCATCAGAAACCTTTCTGTTTGGGTTCCACTTCAGGCGGATCAATCTGTTTAACTCTACAGAAAGGGACCAGAACATGCTTTGGTTGTCTTGGTGTTCCGCAAAGTCCTTTCTTACATGACAGCAGTTTGGCAAGATGCAGATGTGTCTGAAGGGTTTCATGGCACAACAACCTTACAATAAGGGACCAGTAAGGGAGCAGTGTAGCATCATGTTCATACTTGTGCACTGGGCCAAATACAGTGAGTTCTATGTGCTCTGCAAGTTTCACTCCCGCTGCCTAACATCTTTAAATTATTTCCTCCAGCCCATTGAAATTGCGTACTGTTCCCACATGGTTTTTCCTTCTCTTTGGACGTAGCCTTTCCCCCATATTTTGAGGTGTCTTCATTTTAATTCTTCCAAACTCAGAAAAATTAGAGTCAGGGTTTCCATAGCAACTTAAACTCTAATCCTTATTTGCATGACAATAAAATTATTAATTTTATGTTCATGAGGCCCTGCTATCTAAGTTCAGCATGAAGACCCGATCAGTCTGTTGAAGTCCAAGTTCTTGCCCACAGCTCTGGAGACAGTTAGAGACATGACACATATATATGTTGTTATTGTTTTCAGGGGACAGGAATTCCTGGACGAGTCGAGAGTGAGATTGGTTCGATGTTCAAATAATTATAGCTAAAACATATGTTTTATACAGTTAGTGATGCTTTTTAATTACTGAGGAGGGAAAGGAAATTATTTAAAACGGTAATTGCTGGGAAGTCTTTGTAAAGAAAATGGATACTTCTATGAGATAATTTTTTTTGTTGAAATGTTAGGGTCCTTGGAATTTTATTGGTGCTAATAACTGCTTAATTCAGTATGCAGTCTCATATAATAGTCTCATATAAGTCTGATAGAATATACATATATCATGCAACAGTCTCATATAGCATACATATATATGTACACTCATAAATTCATTCTCACACAGCAGTCCACATGTGTTAGTCTGAGACTTTAAGATTAAAAACACTTTTTTTTTTTAGCTTGCTTATTAAGCATACAGTCTTCTTATCTAACTGCATATCCAGACAACACATCCGTAATTGTCCCCATTACAAAAATATGGACTGAAAAATATGTGTGTTTGGAGCCAGACTTCTAAGGCTGTAGTCAGATACTTCCAGAGACATCTCTTTATCAAAACTGGCATTTTAGCGACAAAGATGATGTTATTTGCTTTATTTGAGGTGATAGGTATTTAGTGCTTTAGAAAATTAAAGCAATTATTCAAGTTATGCCTAGCAGGTAATAAATGGCATCGTTTTAGACAACTACTTTTAGCATTTTCTATCTTGGTTTGAATCTAGTTCTGAATATAGAAGGAAATATTAAAATAAACTTGTAGCTTGCCAGGAAAATTACTTTTTAATGAGGACTTGTAAATTCAGGAAGTACCTATACCTTTCTGAAAACAAAAGTATTTATATATTTATGAAAAGGCCCACCTTACTATATATCCCACAGACATACAAATCCTTATGTGTTATATACCATCTTTGACTGTTAAGATGAAATGAGATCATAACAAAGTAGAGTTGCCTAAGAATCATTACTCTGTTACTTGCAATGACTCTCTTACTGGTGAGTTGGTAGGTTTGTGAAAAGTGGTGGCCATCAAGGGTCTCACAGCGGAAAACTGGTTTGCTTTACAGTGAGGGTTGTATCCCTAACACTCTGCTACTGGCTCTGCCTGATGAAATGCTGCAACAGCCTCTCCATTCAGTTGGCGAGGTGGGCAGGCAAATTAGCCTGGCTGACAATCCTGGCAACACTAATCCCCTGACCATAACTGTCATTCCAGTTCCAAGGATGGATTTTAGCTTGTTCAGTGTTCACTTGTTTTAGTAGGTTATCATTAAATTGGTGGCTGCTAAATACACAGCAAACAGAGCAGAAGATTCTGGAGAATGTTTGAAACACAGGATGCTTATGTCACTCATCTGAAGTCATTTTAGTCATCTGAAGTGTTTAGAGACATCATTAAATGTGCAATGTGAAATCTATAGTTTCATCAGCCTTGGTGGCTGGTGATTTGTGCCTGCTGAGGAACGCTGGTGAGTGGCTGGATGGTTAGAGAAAGCCAGCTATGATACCTCTCACAAGGATGTTGATTTTCTCCATTCCTTGGACTCATAGCTTTGATGTAAAAATGGCAATAAATCTCCCCCACTTCTCAATGCAGAAAATAGCTTTTATACAGGAATGCTGCCTTGCATAAAATCCCAGACTGTGGGATTTTAGTGATGCTGGGAAAAGACTGCCAGCAGTGGATCTGAGAGCACACCCCAGCAGGCCGCAGACCTGAAGAGTCAGCTTCAAATTGACAGGATACCATTCATATGGTGAGCATGCAATATTGTGCACAATGAGCACATTCATATTGTCTCTGTAGAACTGCTATCAACTTCTGAGAGAAAGCTGAAAATAAAACTTTCACAAGGAAAGGTACTGCTGAGACCTGTAAGAGGGAGAAGAATGGGATCTGGGGAAGGAAGAAAACTCAAATGCTACAGCATTTTGATGACATTTCCCTACAGTGTTACTTAAGTACTAACCAGAATAAGGATATCACTTCAATTTCTGATACTAGTGTGGTGGGCTGAGCTTGGCTGGCAGCCAGTTACCCAGCCGGCTACTTAATCACTCTCATTCCTCAACAGGACAGGGAGAGAAAACAAGAAGTAAAAGCTCCTGGATGGGGATAAAGGCAGATGTATTACTCATCAGTTTGATGCAGAGTCTGCAGGAACTCTCTGTATTAGGCACAGGGCAGCATCTGACCTCCCTCGTTGCAGCCTCCCCTTGCAGCTGCAATACCTCGTCACTAATGTCAATCATAAAGCCATTAATCTATTCCATTTTAAAGGACACTTTTCAGCTTGGTATGCATAAACCTCTCCTACTTGCCAATAACTCTCCTTTTCATGAATAATTGAAAATCTGTCCCCTGTTCCCACAAGTGTATCTCATTTTTTAAGTATTTCTGCCAATTACATTTTAAATAAGCGTTATTTGGTTTTGTTTTTCTTTTATTTTAACATTTATGCCATGTGGTACACTGGTTTAATAAGAAGCATTTATGTGCTGGTGCTGAAAACAAGGACATTATCAATAATGTGGCTAGATAAAAGCTAATTTCTCTGCATCCAACCAGGTTCTAATGCTGCCTGAACTTTTCTGTCCACATCTTCAGGACTTTATCTTAATTTCTCTACCAACTTAAATGACAGCATTCCTTGATCAAATGAAGAAAACTAACACAGGACAGATGAAATCTTACGTCTCCTAAGACCATAGAGGAGATCAGGAAAGCGAATCTATAGAGTTCTTCATCTTCTTTTCTGTAGGAGACAGGCTTTCAGGGTTGTCATTGTTTAGGCAAGCTGTTTTCATCCCATCAGTGTTATGGTTCCCATTTTCTGCTCCTGCTTATTTGAATCAGTACACTCCTACAATCAAAGGAAAAGGTGGATTTACACCAGTTACAGAGCCCTTGGGTATGTGTTTCAGAGATCAGCAACCCAAAGCCTATGAAGCTATAGATCCCAAGTCTGTTCCAAAGCATATCTTAGATATTCAACAGAAGTTTTTACCCCCCTGACATAGTGCATTGGTCAGAGTATCAAATCTGTGTTAATAGGAAACTCCTTCACACCAAAACTGTCAGCACTGTAATTTCATTTGCTTTTAATGACAGAAGTATACAGTGTGTGACCAACTCTATCTTCATTTCATAACTCCCTGACTTTGAAAAGTCATTATTCTCTGGCCTTTTTTTAAAACTGTTTTTTCCCATAACAATTACAGTTTGGCTAGTAGTATAAATTATTACTTAAAGCTGCAAATTACAAGTTGTGTATTCCCTAAGCCTGCTTTGCCTAGAACTCTTCAAGATTAAAAGAAGTTTCTCATATCTTTTATTTCCTTTGGTAGAGGTACAGGGAAAGAAAAAAGTTCCTTCTGCAAGTTTCTGTAGATTCCAATGTGTGGTAGATCCTTTGACATCTAGATATTGTAAACTGTATCATTATATATTGAACCTAATTCTTGGTGGGTTTTACACACTGAAAACTATTTTCCTCTGGGTTTTGTTTTTGTCAGTCACAATATCTCTCTCCTCGGCCCCGTGGTGGATCTCCTACCTGTGAATATGGACCAGGAATGAGACATCAAGGGCAAGCAGCTCTCCAGTTTGCTTATTGCAGGTCTGTGATTCAGAAAGTCTGCACAAAATGCGAATTCAAAGTGACAATCACATAAATTAAATTATTGTGCATATCTTGTCAAGTATTATAGTTCAAGTAGAATTGAATATTTTGCTTTTTAGTTACTAGTAGTAAGTCGAACTTAACTGCTCAGTGAACTCAACTATATACTGAAAGTCCCAAGAAATACTCACAGAAGACAGTGACTTACTATGACTACTAAAAAGAGGACAAAACATTTAAGGAAAGTTCACTGAGGGAATATTCTCTTTAAGAAGTGTATGTACGTTCCATATACCTTTAAAAAACATTATCTCTTCTAGTAAAATATCTGAAAGGCAGAAATGTAGCTCTATGAGAAAAGAGTGAAGTTGTTCTTCTCTGCATGAGGCAACACTCACTGCACAGCAGACTAGAGAAAGAGTTTACATCCTCAGTAATACTGAACAACAATTGCAGTGGACAGCCATTTGTCATATAAACCTGTGGTAGCAAAAATACCTGAAACATTAGCAGTCTTCCAAGTATGGTGTACAGAAGGAGAAACCACCTGGTGCCTGTGAGCTGCATATAGTGCACAGCTATGAAAAGATCATTATTATTAACAAAACACAGCTGCTGGCTGATGGAGATCCAGTGTTTCGGAGTCATCTATTTTTCTGGAGGACTTTCATGAAGAGAACCAAAGCTCTTCTGGCTGTCACCAGAGTGACTGTTTTCTTCCTGTTGTTATTTGTGTGTGTCAGAAAAGTAATTGCCTAGAAATCCCAGCACTGACTTTAAAAGCCTGTGAAGTGTCTCCCTTTTCCTCCCCCAATAAATGTTTGTTTCTTCGTATTGTCACTTTTATTAACAATTCTAATAAATGTTTTATTAAACACTCATTTTTCTAAAAAAAAAAAAAAAAGGGAAATTTTGAAGCAGTACATAGCATTTTCTGTCAATATGTGCCACTTTGTGTGCAGACTTCATGCAGTTCCCATGGAAGTCTGTGAACCTAAGAAGAGTGACATGTTTTTGAAGCAAAGGTGCACTACCCAGTACTACCAAGCCTGAAGCCTTTAAGAGGGGGGTGCTACTGAATTGCCAAGACTTAATACTTTCCAGCTTCTAGCTTGTGATTTTTTGGACAAATAGGTCTCTGCAACTGCTCATGAAGCCTTTCACACAGTTACAGGATGTATTTAATGAATTTCAATATTGCTTCCAAAACGGCTCAAACTTAATCTGTCTTGAAATTGGAGCAAGTGCATGATTAATCCATTGAATGATTTCACTGCACTATAATGGAAGCTGCTCCTTAGTCCAATATTTGCAGATGAGAAAACTCTTGGCACAAGCAAATTATTTTACTTAAACCTTGCACAGGTAACAGTTAATGCATGGTCACAATGTGCTTTTGCTGCATTTACAAAAGATAAACAAGGCAAAAAAATCCTTTAACAAATATTGGAGTATTCTGACTTCATTAACATATCCTCAAGTGCATTTTTAAGCTGTTTAACCAACAGAAGCATCTTTAACTTTTCTTTGGGGCTTTCATACTGGACACTGTGTCCCATCTTAAAAGCAAATAATTACATGCCACAGCATCCAAACTAAATAAATGAAGTTTCAAGTATCACAACAGGGGATAGTTAATCTATTTCCCTCAGCTTGGATCCACACATTTCTTGTGCCTGTAGAAACATACTGTCCAAGTGACTGAGAATAAAAGAATTCATCTGCTCACAGACACAGAAGAGCTCAGAAAACCCCTTCAGGATCTTAGACTTTAATTTTGTTAGTGCTTTTAATGATTACTATATTGCAACAGCAAGCACTACCTTAGAAATAAATTGTTAAAACACAATGGCCCTTTTAGACTTCATTTTTCCCACGCTCTTAAATCAGTTGACATTGATCAATAGATAACCTTTACTCAGAAGGGCTGGGGACTGTGGGTGTTCCGATGCCTGTTGTTAGGACATTTCACTGACTGACAGCAGTGTGGTCTTCAGCGGAATGAGAAAAAGAAGACCACAGTGTTGTAAGCTGCCCTGCAAAAGCCTGATTTCTTCCACGTGCCCCATTGCTTCTTCCCCAGATGACTATCTGCAGGCTTCCATCAGTGCAATGGGGGGTTTAGTTTTCTCTTTACAGCAGTTCTCAAAGCCACCTGGGAGCTTTAGCTAAAATATTCCAAGATATCTCAGGATCAGGATTTGCTATGTTTCTCCTTTCCAGTCTGAAATTGAGGCTTGCTTTCTGACCTGCAAAGATATGTGGGTATATACATGCTTACATTCCACCAGAAAATGAGACTGAGGGGTCAGTGTCATCATGGAATCACCTTGGAACTTTTCCATACTTTCAGCCATTTGGTTTCACTGTAAATGATGTTTTAAAATGTTTTAATAACCACTGGGCACTGAAATGTCTTGTGACAGAGGTAGTCTTTTATGCCATATTTCTTTCACATCTTGATGAACTGTTAGTTATTCCCTGCTAGAATTTCTTACTAGAGAAAAATGTTCACAAAATCATCTACCAAAATCTTTCTTAGACAAGGCACATGACACAGGGTTATGGACCATCTCTGCTAATGAATGGCTGAGTGGCTTCTGGGCTTCCCTTGAAGAAATCAAATTACATATTCTTGGCTGAAATGGGAACCAGAAGATTTCTTCAACCAGAGGAGACAGTACAGCATGTTGTAGTTTTCTTATTTTAATATATCTTTATACATCTTCACAGTGACAAGATGAAGAACCAAAGCAAATAAGACTGCTTTTTAACATAAAGTACAAATTCCCTTAATTGAATGTTCCATAAATACATGGCTTTTAGGGCTTTTGGAGGAAAGAAGTTTGATCACAGGTAGGGCTTTTCCAAGATTTCATTAAATAAATTAAGATTTCTCTAAGTCCAGTGCTGATGCGAGTGGGCAGCATTAGACAGCACTACCAGAATAGTCAGACTTCAGTCAATTTTGTTATGACTCAGCCCACCTTTTGCATAACAGAAAGATGTAATATAGTTACAGTAGTAGATAAGTGTTTAATGGTGCCATACTCTACAATTTAGAGCTTGGCCTATTTTTGGTTTTCATTCTGGAGTTGCAAAATAGTGATGAAAATGGCATCATAAAATCTTTGAAAAAGCTAATTTTCACAGTATGTTAAAATGCTTACACAAGTAAAAAGCATATTGATTCTCATACCCATCCCTCCACTGTAACTGCTGCAGTTTAAGGGTTTGATGTACTGCAAAGCTTTTGCTTTGATTTCCTTAATAGTCTCTAGAAAAGGTGGAACAGTAAAACAATTTATCAGCTGTATCTGTGAGAGATAAGGAACTATGGACAGTCCATCATGTTGGAATATATTAAGTGGTGGGGAAAATAAGTTCTTAAATTTGGATGATAAACTTAGGCTGTCTTGGTTTTAAGACAATTGTACAAATTAAATTTGAAAATATGAGACTACAAAATATAGAAAATCAAATAACAGCTCTTTTATTAAATATATATATATTGTAAATACGTAGAGAGGTATAGATATATATATGCATATAATTCAAATGAGAAAAAAACCCAGAGAACAGAAAATAGTATCTCAGAAACAACTGAAAATCTGTAGTGAAAATGAAAAGGAATGCTTTTTCCCATGTGGGTTAACTTTTAAGTCCCTGTTAAGTTTGTGGTCACAAGAGGATGGCGGCTGCCGAGACCAAAATGGCAATTTCTGCCATGGTACAGTCCAGGAAGAGCAGTCCAGGGAGAGTCATGGGTAGCTGTGCTCTTACCAATGTTCCAGTTGAAAAAATAAAGGGAAAATAAAGCTTTTGTGGTCAGTGACTTCTCTTTCCGAGGGGGTCCAAACTCCCATCTGGTGGCAGTGGCAGAGCTGTTCCTGGAGCGCCGCAGTGAGAACACATTGCCCTCCTGTGTGAAGCTGAGCAAGAGGGAGAGTGAGCCTCCCAGTGTGGAGAACACATCATCAGCTGCCTGCCTGCACACCGCTGCCATGCGCCGCTGGGCCCTGGCCCGCCACCACTGGCACCAAGCACCCCGCGCCACTCGTGGGTGGGTCACCTGCCCCCTTGCGGAGGAGGGAGGCAGGAGCAGGAGCAGCAGTGGCAGTGGCGCAGCCCCAGAGGGTGCCAGCACCTGTGCCCGACCCCACCAGCCCCTGCTGCCCACCCTGTGCCTGCCCTGTGCCCACCCTGCTCGCTCATCCCAGCCTATACTAATACCAGAGCTGCTGCTTTGTCCCCCTGCCCCACCCAGTTGTGGTATTTTGTAAAAGGCTTTACTAGAAAAGGAATGCTTAAACACTCTGTAAAATCCAGAGCTCTTTTTCTCTAGCACCACAAGCTCAGCTCCCTGTCTTCAAGACAGTTCATGCATCAATAGCTCAGCTTTGCTCTTTTTATATGTCTCTGGTCACATACAAGCAGTCTGACCTGGTCAGGATGATCAATCCTACAGCATAATGAAAAAAATCTAATACAGTAGCGGCCATAACCCATTAATAGCCATGAAACTAAGAGAAGTTTGCAAGCCTTCTGCATAATTTCATTCAGCAGAAATTACTAAAAGTCAGAATTGGAAGGTAGTGAGGAAGTGGAATAATGAAATTATCTAAATACCTTGTTAACTGCATATTGTTTCATCACCTTCACTCACGAGACTACTCAGTAGATTATATAAAGGTGTAAAATTTGTCTTTGGGAGTTTAGATTCATGATGAAATTCATCCATGAAATACCAACTAGTGCCTGACTTATTTCTCAGTGATTTGGTTAATGTGTAAGCAATTTGTACATCTAAACACATTAAAAAGAACAATTTGTCTATTTAGTTTCTGGGTTTACTGCAGCTGCTCTTGACGAAGGTATTTTCCATTCTCATACTTGTAGCAGGATTACATTTGAAATAGTAATAATACTCTTCTCATCTTTAAAGCTGTTAAGCAACATTTCTCCTAACAGAAAATATCTAGTTCCTTTCCTGAAACCAAGCAGTGAAAAAGAAATCTGCCTGGGGGCATGAGTCCTAAGCAGTGTCCAGTTTTGTAAGTGTGTAAAGCCCTTGGACTCACTCAACAGTGCTCCCTAAGGCAGGTTGTTTTCCTGTGTTAAAACAACATTGCAGTGGAGTTCCTTTGTACTGTGATTCTACAGCTTTGCTGTCTTTCAGATGGATTTGGTAGCTGTCTGAACTTAATAGCGAGGTCTTTTTGGATAGCTGGGAGCATAGATTTCATGTTTGTTCAGGATGTACTGAAAAACATTTTTTCCGTATAAAAAGCTCACAAGTACAAGGTCTTGGAAGCAGCCTTGTAGCTAACCTGGGTGCAGGGTCTGTCTGTCTATCTCAAAAAACACAGCTAAAGACTACCAAGGTTTTGTACAAAGTACAAAGTAGCAGGCAGTGGAAGAATTTAAGAAAACTTTTTACAAAGGCAAGAACACTAAAAAAAACTAAAGGACATTAACACTAACAGTCCTTATGATGTAAAACACCGGGCATGAAAAGACTGAAAAAATTTTTCCTTTCTGAGCCTTCTTAATACCTTGCTTACCCCCCACCCCTCACAGAAGCTCCAAGGTTGTATGAGAAAAAGTTATCTTTTCAGGCAGTTAACTGCTCTGCAAGGCCAGAGAAGGAGAGACTTCCAAGCTGTTTGAGGGAAATAATAAAAAAGAATGCCTCTTCCTGGCAGGAAAGAACTCTAAGCAAAACGAACTCTATCTCCTCATAATAATTCTTGCAGAAAAACTGCTTTTCTTCACTAACAACAGGATATTAAAGCTTTGGCCAAAGGTTTTTCCTACTGACTGAGGCTTTTGTCTGATATGAAGGAGAATGGGAAATAGTGATTCAGATTCTTGAAATTAGTGTCTTTGGGATTTCAATACTAGAGGATGAATTCAAGCCGGTGCTCTTAGTATTCAGCAATGGATATTCTCCATTTTGGTCCCTCTATAATCCTGTGGGAATTAAAAAATGGGTAAGGTTCAAAGGGACCGTGGTGGACCTTCTGGTCAAACCTCCCTGCTTGAGCAGGGTCATCCTAGAGCATATTACACAGGATTGCATACAGATGGTTCTTGGTTATCTCCAGTGAGGGAGAGTCTCTGCTGGATCTGCTCCAGAAACTCCATGTCTCTACTGGAGAGCCCAGAACTGGACACAGCACTCCAGGTGAGGCCTCACTAGGGCTGAGTAGAGCGGCAGGATCACCTCCCTCGACCTGCTTGCAATGCTTTCCCCAAATACCCCAGGCCTTCTTGGCCACGAGGGCACACTGCTGGCTCATGGACAGCTTGCTGTCCACCAGGACCCCCAGGTCCTTCTCCACAGAGCTGCTTTCCAGCTGGTCAGCCCTCACCTGTACCTGTGCCTGGGTTTATTCTTCCTTGTGTGCAGGACCCTGCATTTGCCTTTGTTGAATTTCAGACAGTTCTCTCTGCCCATCTCTCCAACCTGTCGAGGTCCTTCTGAAGGGCTGCACAGCCCTCTGGGGTATTGGCCCCTCCTCCCAGCTTTGTGTCATCAGCAACTCATTGAAGAGGTATCTGTCCCTTTATCCAAGTCATTGATGAATGTGTTAAAGAATGCTGAGGCCAGTATTGAACTTTCTTGGACACTAGTGGTGTCCAACACTAGTGGTCTCCACTGTGCCACTCTTTGTGACCCTCTGGGATTTGCCATTCAGCCTGTTTTCAATCCACCTCACTGTCCACTCATCCAGCCCACAATTCCTGAGTTTGCCTATGGGGATATTGCAAGAGACAGAATGAGTTTCTGAAGTTTAATTAGGCACTTTGGAGAGTGTGTACATGAGAAAAATACTTTGATTTCTTTTAAAGCTGTGGCCTGATGATCTCAGTTCTTGTTCTGTGAGAAATACTTCATAATCATTTGCTTTTCACCTTCTCCATTTCATTCACAGAAATATACATACAATTATTACAGCCTCCTCCTCCATATAAATCCTATAAAATGGAAGAGTCTTTTGTTTTGGTTTGGGTTGTTTTGGTTGGTTGGGGTTTTTTCGCCTGTCATCACCTCTGACTGCTCTAGGGAACACTTTCACTGTAGTAAATCCATAGAACAACATCCTGCCCAGGGAAGGAGCATTATCCACTCCTTGTGAAGTGTGTACACCACTTCTACTATACCTGGTTATAGCTAGGAAGATGTAAATTACACATTTTTGAAGATGTGTGTGCCACTGGAGGCACACAGGGACATAATTTCTAGCTTTTTCCTTCAATTCCTTTTCCCCTAATGTTCTATTTTGATTTTGACCCCTGCTGTCTATCAAGTTGATGTTTTTATCAAGCTGACCACAGTGATTCCCTCCTCTCCCTCTGCACTTGTAATTGCTTATTTAGAGTTCATAATTATTCAAGTCAAGTTATTTTTCTCAGGTACATCATGTTTATCAACAAAGAATTTTACTAAGTGGTTTTTTTTGTTCACCAATGAAGTCGTGTTTTAATTCTTCACAATCACATTTAGTTTTTATTATTCTGCCTAATTTTATAACACCAGCAAACATTTGTCAGTTCACTAGCTGTCCATGTTTGCAGATCTCTCAGGATGATATGAAAAGCACATCACTGTAGCATCCCACCTGTGACCATGACCACTGTAAGGCTGACCATTAATCCTATCCTTCTTTCTCTAAATTCTAATCAGTTATTAATAAATGTCAAATTCACTTCTTAAGAACTTTGTTGAGGAACTCTGTCAAAAACTCCTTAAAAATACCGGGATGTATCTTGGCAAGATTATACCTCTCTCACAGCCACTGATTTCTCGAAAGATATTTGACACGTTTATGCAGCATGGAGTTGCATAAAGATGTAAAAGTTGCAAAAAAGATGTAAAGGCTCTTCTGTCATATAGAACAATTTTCCCATGCTTTCTCTAACTCTCTCCTTTATTGCAGAGTCTATGCATTTGCCCAGGACAGCTGTCAGATATACTGTGTAAGGACTAATAACAAACATAGCAGTAGTAATTTTCAGCTATGGATTTTAAAACATTTCTGAAGTTGGACAGCGCTTATTACAAACAAGAAAAGGTTGGGGCAAAAAAAGTAAAAGTCTTTTACTTACAAGATTGTGGTGAAAGTAACAGGTGGAAGTGGAAGCAAGTCCCTCTTTTTCTGTCTTGGTCCTGTGCTTTGTTGTACTGTGGATGAAGTGGGACTTTCCCAGCCCTTCAGAGGTGCTACTGTGGGTTCTGGTAGCACTCCTAGTGAAAAGACAGAAGTGCTCTGCTCTGGTACCTGCTCTGGAATCAGTCCCTACTGCTCTTTTGCTTTTCTTGTAGACATTCACAGAATCACAGAACAGCTGAGGTGAGAAGGGACCTCTGGAGATCATCTTGTCCAACCACCCCTAGTCCAGAAGGGTCACCTGGGGCTGGTTGCCCAGGCAGCTTCTGAATATCTCCAGGGATGGTGACTCCATATAGCCCTCGCTACACTTCTCTGCCAGTCACATCTCTCTCCCTGCCCTGGGAGAACAACGTGCAGCGTAGTTTCCCCTCACATAAAGTTTGGGATTTTGCTCAGGCATAGATTTCATCTGTGACTTGCTGCTAATTCCTGTTGTTTCCGCTGTCTAACTTCAAGAAAAAACAAGCTTCATACTTTCATCCTGGATATCTCTTCCCTCTACCAGGGGTATTGGTGTTTCACTCATTTATCATCATAACTAATACATGAGTGATAAAGTGATACATGAAGATGACATGAATTTTATATGAAGTTTAGGACAGCACATTACCAAAAGTAGAAAGCTGCAAAGACCTTGCCAAAGGAATGCCTGTAAATCCTCTACTACCATGATATTATATATTCAGGATATGTTAATGTCGACAGTAGAACTGGAAATATTGTGCAATTTTAGAATATCTTACTGATATTTCTCATGCCTCATTTGTTGTCTGGCTTACTTGCGATGAGTTCAAATATACAAAGTCAAAGAAGGAGAGAGGAAATGGTTTTTAGAATTATCTTCTATAAAACGATGAAAATTGGTTTTCCATAGACTTCAGTGATTTGGGACCTGGAAAGCCTAGAAAGAAAGCAAAAAAAGAAAGCAAGAAAAGAAAGCAAGCAAGCAAGCGAAAAAAAGGATGGCTGTCTACATAAACACATACCAATATACATATATACACAAGTACATCAGAGTCATTGCAATTTAAAATTTAAAAAATAATATTTATTTCATTTTCCCCTAAGGTATGGAGTTGTAAAGTTTCTACCAAATCATTCTCATGTGAATTCTTTGCAGGGATGGCGGCTCAGGAGCACTGCTGGTACTCAGCAGGCCCACAGCAAGGACTGCTGCCCTCCCAGTCATGATCTGGTCAGGCAGGACTAAGCTGAGACAGAAGTACAGAGAACCAAGGGGCACATCTAAGAAGGGAAGTCTCTTGAGTGCATATCTGCTGTGCACTTGTCAGATCAGGTTCTTACTCTCCAGACTCAGCCTACTCTCGAAAACTGCTTATACTGGAGTCCTGACCAGGGAATCCTCCAGTCCTATATTTAAGTTTCTGACATGTTTCTTTAATTTGACTACTAAACCAGTTGGATCACATGCATAACTTCAGTAATTTAGGATTAATTTGTTTGTTTTCCTAGTTCTGCATGTTCTCACTTCAGCAGCAGCTTTTATCCATTTCATCTCAAAGAAAATCTCAAATGTATGCTTCTGCTTCAGAAACTGTAGTGGTTGATCTTTGGTATGGACGTGAGAGATTTTGGTTTCCAACACAGGAGCCCTTTCACATCATAAAACAAGAAAATATGTGGAGGTGGCTGACAGAAAGTCTAGCTGACAAAATGTAAGAGAGAAATGAAAGGAAAGAGAACAAAATGTACCCACAACCAGAGGGTATGCAAAACCAAGTTTCGCCAGGAAAGTTTAAAGAACAGATTTAGACCCCACAGAAGGCAAATGAAAGACTCCTGCAGACTTCTGTGGATTTGTGGTCAGGATTTTAAACCCTGAAACTCTCGGTATCCTGCCAGCTTCCCTGTCATATCAAAATGTGCTGAAAAATCTATCAGAAGTGTGGAAAATACTTCAAAGGAAGTATGCACAGAACCCCACAGGAAAAAGTGTGTTATAAATGTGAATGCTCAATTTTATTTACTCCTCTCTTTGATAGAAGAAATATCCTGTAGCTGAAAACAGTTGTTAGCATACTCAAATATGGAAAAAACCCACCATTAGTGATCTCCTTGTCCTTGGGCTCCTATTACATAAAGCATCAAGGATTTCTGCTAGTCATACAGGTAGAAATTTGCTGGCCTCTTTGTGTATAAGATGGAGAACAAACGCCATTGTGTCGATTTGCTTTTCTTTGCCCTAAAGAAAAGGTGCTTTAGATATAACAGGTGCAATTTAGAAGGTCAAATATCCACTAGATTGGAAGGAAAAGCTGCAATATAGAAATAAATTTCAGAGAGCAGTTTCCTCTACCTTGGGGACTTTATTAAAGGACTTACACATGGGAGGTCTCCTAGTTCATTTGCATTGTTTGGACATGTTCTCATGACTTTTAATAAAGGCTGTGGCATTCCTCACTAGCTGTGTACAGGAAGGTGTAAGGCACAGAGCAGGCTACACACAAAACATACTGTGTGGAGTATGATGGAAGAGACTCTTACCCTCACATAAACAAATGGGAAACCTTAACAGAAAGTCAGTAAAACAATACACTATAATAAATAGATATCCATCTTTCACTCTTTTATAAATAAATACTAAAATATGTGACAATCTTGTGTCAAACAGTACACTCTCTCCACAGGAAAACACTTTCAAATGAAGGTATCACAGAAAGTTTTCTGAGAACACATCTCTCTTCTTTGGAAAGGCCATCCTGTAGGAAGAAATTAAAGGTATGGGCGCATTTAGCCCACGAAGATGAAGGACAGGAGGAAAATGTCTATGCTGTTTGTGGATCCATGAGAGAGGAACAAAAATTACTTAAAGTCACATTGGCAGAGGGGTGGATAAAGTCTGTGTGGGAATTAAGACTCTGTGGCTTTTAAATTTTATGTGCTCAGAGATAACAATTATTGTGAAATCTAATGGATACTGGAAGTCTATGATCTGGAATGGTATGTCCCGTCTGTATGAAGGCTCATGTTTGTCTATAGAGAATGGTTAGATGTGGTGCTAAATAATAGTAATTTTGAAAAGAATTATGTTTAAGATTATTTCTCAAAGATAACTATACCTTCAGTAATTCAAAACTGTCAAATAACTTTGAGTTACTGCTACAACACACAGCAGCATTAGTTAATCATCACCATAACTCCAAATTTCCTTTAAAAATGTGAAATATGAGTCTTATTAAATTTATTGATTATCTTATTGGGCAAAATATCAATTCTATCAGTAAGAAAGATACTTAATTTAAAATTTCCATGACTTGCCCAAAATCTTTCTCCACTTCTTTAAATGAAAAGAATTATTAAAATTACATGGCAGAGTTATGCAAGACAAAACATGTTAGAAATACCTGATATTGTTGGGAGTGGTGATATATGGCGAACACTGCTATCACTTGATCAAAGCCTTTGTAACATTTCTTGCATACCAGAGGTCCCCTTGAAGAATAGTTGGTTTATGTGCATAATGCAAGTAAATTGTTAAGGCTTTCAATGAAAATCTTTGAGAAACTCCATACAAAAGAAGGAAAAAAGGAGTGATAAGGCATATGTGAACAGAATAATCTTGCTCAACAAGGAGATCCTTGATCTTGTGAATAGCCAAATGCTGTTGTGATACAAAAAACTAAGAACAATGACAATAAACATGAGCCCCTTAATACAAGAGCAGCAGCCTACCTTCATCTCCACAGGTCTCAATAGGGTCAGCTACACCGAAACTTTCAGACAAATGAANAGCCTTTGTAACATTTCTTGCATACCAGAGGTCCCCTTGAAGAATAGTTGGTTTATGTGCATAATGCAAGTAAATTGTTAAGGCTTTCAATGAAAATCTTTGAGAAACTCCACACAAAAGAAGGAAAAAACAGACGCATGCATTTATATGTATATATATACATTTACAACCATATGCATGTATAATATCTATCTGTATATATGTAGGCAGCCATAGCCTGGACAGCCTGACTGCAGTGAGAGAATTCCAAAGGTTGTTTTCAGAGTTGCTTGCTCCTTGGAAATTGGAACATACGAAATTAGTTTGTTATCATTAGCAAGGTTTCTGAATCATTCTGCAAAACTAAATTGTGGCTTTTGCATAGCCATTGCCAAGATCACATATTTTGTGAACCCATTTCTGTTGTCCAGTTGTACCCCAAATTTCTCATCTCCTCAGAGAGCTTCTCTTGTGGTCAGTATCATTTGGAGAAGTGGAATGTCTCCTTCTTGTTACAAAATCCTCTTTTCCTCCTTTCCATAGAAGGTATACGAGGCCTTTTGAGTTTCTATCAACAACTCATTGGTGCCACTGGAGACTAATAATCTCTCTCAAAAGAGAGCCTCTAGCCTCAATTTTCAAAGTTGATGGCATTACCTTTTTCTTCAAAGTAGGCAAACTAGTTAGATTTTTTTTCCTGGTCAAACTGGAAACAAGCAAGAACTTCCAAAAATCTTTCAAGAAATTTTGAGGTTTTTTTCAAGTGTACCTAGCTCAGTCGTCAAAATTTGCAAAGTTTGTCTTAACAAAGCAAGAATCTTCGCTCACCCTCAGATTTATCAGATTGTTTGTACATGAGAAATGCTCTAATCTACCCCTGCAATGGCCACTGAGGCATGAAATGGCTTAATCATTCTGTGTCTTCAAAATATTTGTACTTCAGAGAAGTCAAGAAAAAGCTCCACGTAAATAATTTATGGAAAAATAATTAAAACCACCGTTCTTTTCTATGAAATACTGACAGATATAAATTTTTTATGCGTAGATAGGTATATCACTAAATGAAGTGGTGGGTATACATCGCAAACGAAATGGGATGGGGATGGTTCTGCAAACCAAGTACCTAGCCCTGAAAATCCTTTCAGCCTTCTTAAACAAGAAGTAGAGCATTCAGTGGGGAGTGCAGTTATTTTTAAAGTAGGATTTAATGCATGACTTTCGAGCATTTGCTTTTTTTGAAACTGTATCTTAAATATTCAAAGGCATTTTCTCTACAGAGCAGCTTTTAAAAGGATTGGTATGCCAGACACACTTCATGTTGTCCCTATCTTTATTTAAACAAATCAGCTTGGTGCTCTGAAGTATCAAACTAAAATCTTCTGAGCCAAGCTATGTCACAAAAAGAGCTGTTTGTACATACAAATAGCACCAATTGTAGCAAGTGCAACAGAAAACATAGCTCACTAGTAAATATATTCAACTATGAAGTACGAATTTTTGGCTAAGGGGCTCTACATCTAGGAATGTTTTGTCCAGAAGAGTTGAGTTTATTTAACACTAACTAAAAAAATAAATCCTGGAAAAATATCAATTTAATGATGTCCTTGTGTTCGAAAGGAAAAACTGATAGAAGTATTTTGAATATAATTTGATCTCAGTCAGCTCTACAGTCATTAATTAATAAGCAATACATTGACATGATAATAAACCATAGAATGATTTCTGGAGCATGTGGCAACATCTTGAAACTCCAATGAGCCAAACAGGGAATTATTTAGGTTCTTAGGTCTAGGCTTCTTTGGTTAAAACCTTGAGGAAAAAAATATTGAACATATACTGATCAACACTTTAAGTAGGAGATTGGAGAGCTTAAGCTCAAATATTAGATCAAAAATCCTCTATAATTTTAATGTAAGTTTATGATAATTAGTTTTCAAATTGCACTTTATGTTTTAAAGGCATTAGAAAGCACTTCCAAGACTTCTTTTGACCATGATATCATCAATAGAAAATAGCACTACCAATGGCATCTGACAAAGGATATCGTGAATTCTAGATTTTGTGTTCCAAGTGACTAAAGCACTGGATTTAGATGCATAGCTTGATATTAGCGGAAAAACTCCCATTGATTTAAGTGGATTTTGCAACTACCTCATAGCAACTCTTTTTGTTAAAACTGAATCAG
>WEIV01011814.1:74423-122686 GCA_013390005.1 Calyptomena viridis | reverse complement strand
GTTTAAGGCATCTTCTCTTTCTCCTTCCCTCCGACCTTGGTGTTAATCAAACTTCACACCCTCCTTTCTCTTAAGCCGCCATGGTGTTCTGCCCAGCTTTTTTTTTTCTACTCCTTCTTAAATATGTTATCACAGAGGCGTTGTTGCCTGACCTTGGCTAGCTTAGAGCAGAGAAAAACTCCAGCAGCTTCTTAAAGAAGCCTCTCTCCTAGCCCCCCCAACTAATAAAAAACTCTGGCTACTTAAAACCACAACAACATGATAAAAGCAACCAGCTGGAGTGTATGTCTCAAAGTGCTTTGTGCCTCCTATTCATCACATACCCAATACAGATCAGTAGACTCAAGATCTAGTGCCTTTTCAGAAGAACATCTAGAATAAAATCTTCAACTAGTGGAAGTCACCACAAATACATTGACTTCTTTCCAGTGATGCCTGCAGAGGACCTGGCTCTTTAGTTTTAGTAAAGGTAGTTTAAGAATGTAATAAAAATAACTTGTATTGACAGGTTTTAAATGACAATACTTAAAGCAAGAGCACATGTGGTTATCACAAAAAGTAATTTTCAATACCTTGGCGCTAACAGAGAAAACTGTTACTGCAAATGCACAGGCTTTTGTAATACGTCACACAACTCATGAGGGAACACTTTCCTGGGCTACTGCACCTCAACCTGATATTTTCTCAGTTCACACCATATTGGTCTCTGGATCCCAAGATTTCTATTTCTAGAGGGTTGCTCTCTCTTTTAATCTGTGAAAGTATTACTTGTGTATTTGTAACCCACTTTTCAGTTTCCAAAAAATCCACACAGTGTTACATATGCAGAGTCACAGCGCTAGTGGCATTATCCTGATGATGTCAAGTTCCAAGAGGGGACTCTTTTCTCCTGTGAGACAGACTGATAACTGGCAAGAGCTGTGCCAAGCTTTCCTGCCTCATGAAAGGATACTTGGCCCTAAAGATTCTCCCATTTTTCCTCTAGCGTTAGCTATATACTGCATAGCTTCCTACAATCCCTACCATGTCACAGATATTTTCAGGTCTAAGGAGTGTCCTAGAAGGAAAAATTACGTTTTCCCTTCACATAAAACTCCCTTTCCATTCCCATATTGAAGGCTTCTGACTGAGCAGTCTGAAATGGTATCAAACTAGCCATTTAAACACAGGGACGTAAATGGCTGGTCACCATCTGCTTTACTGAGTAACTTTCCTGAGTGCTGCAGTTTCATCCCTTTGTTCCCTCTCTGAGGAAAACGCTTCCCTGGAAAGAAGAGGGCATTGAGGGTTAATGTTTCAGGTATGCAGGACCAGGATTAATGCTTGTGGAAATTAGTTACTCAGTGGAGCTGCCTGTGCAAACCAGTTTTCCTGAGGCTTGACATAACCAGTACTTAGGTATACGGGGAATTTTACTTACCTGAAAATTCTCTTTTAACCTGAGTAGGACTCCAAACTTCAATAAAGTTGGACACATATAAGAGAACAACCTCACTCTGAGCCTGGGAGAAGTCAAACGCCCTGATCCCTCCCTACCTTCCTAATTGCCATGCAATGGCATGTCCCTCATGATATGTGCGATCTGCTAAAGTGGTGAACTTGCAACACATGCAAAGAGCATTTCTGGAATACACACATAGAACTTATAATATCCATTATATGCCTCCTTGATGCAAAAGTAAACTGTAGTTAAAGGCATTATACATGCTTGCTATGTAATTACATTAATCAGAGAGAGCTGCTTCCCTGCGTTTCTCCGCTGTTGCCATGGCAGCGTCCTCATGTTTGCAAAGTGCAGGGCACCCACTCTTAATTATACTTACAAAGCAGCTACATTTCAAAGGAATACAATAAATACACAGTTGAAATGAGGATGCTGCACAGAAGTGATAGGAACAAATACATTTTTATCACGTCTCCATCTCATGCACACTTCACATCCATTATTAGGGCATTCTGCCTAATTCCCACGTTCCTTTTGTGCATTTATGGAAGACTTCAGATTTTTGTCTGCCAGAAAATGCAGTCTCTGTTGCAGGCTCCAGAGTTATCTCTGCTTCTGACCTGGGAGCTGATCATTATGAAACAAAAATTGGAGAAACATCTTTTCATTTGTACTGATCAAAATGTGGCAACTGGGAATGTCTTCTTATTCTCCATCAACCAATGTAAAATGCCATCGCTGCTCTCCACTCTTACTGGTGCCCAAGTCGCCCACCCAGCAGATACCTAGTGAGCTGCTTCCCTGCTGCAGTCACCTGTCTCAGTGCTACTGTGTTAATTTTGGTGACAGTGAAGGTGACACAATCAGTCTGAGGTGCCAACATGACATTGATCAAGCAGAACATATTTCAATGCATGAACCACCAGCTTAGTGCAGCATACACCACCAGCACAGCCTTTGCTTCGTTGTGGATGAATAACATGGAAATTGCAGCTGATATGGGAATTTACATTTTTACCCCTATAAAAAAATAAGGGATTCCCTCATTCTGAAATTAATGCTCTCCCTGAAGTTGAACAGAGCTTATAAAGATGCTGGATTGCAGATATGAATTATGTATTTTCTGGGGGTGGAATGTCATGCAATTTTAGTGTTATTCAAGCCACAAGGATCCATCAGGGGAGAAGCAATTAAAATATTTCAGAGACCCAGATTTACATTTCTTAAAGCTTGTGAGCAAAATGAAATTGGCTGCTGCCAATTTACATGGCTGCAATCACACCATGAAAAACCCGTCAGATCTCAGCTTTTGGACCAGAAACCTCTAAGGGAAAACCAGGTGTTCTGGTAAATGATGGGCTTGCTTTGGTGTCACTTTTGGACAGCTAATTCTAAAATAAATATGTGTTGAGTTGTAGGGGGCACTGTGTTGCTGCATGTATATGAGTAGGCACAGTAAAAGCCACCGGATCTAACTTACAAGCCAGAAGCTCTATTTTCCAGCTTATTTATTTTAATTCTTAGTTTCTTTTTTAATGTGCTTTTATTTTTCACCTTGTGCATGGCAAATTGTGGTGTTCTCACCTGGGTGTATGCATTCAGCCATAGAAAGGGACGTAATTCTGCCTTCCTAAAGAACCATGCTCTGACTTAATTATCTGAGTAAGCAACATGGCCTGGACATGGCTGACATATAAGAACATGTGGACAGTAATGTTTGTTTTATTTTAAAAAGGAAAGTAATTCTATAATTTGGTCTGTGAGCTGTAGCCAGATGCTGTATACTTTCTGGCTCTCCCTATTTGTTCACTCCATGTAGCTGCCATGGTTCCCTTAAAATTGCAGTGATTTCTAGATACGCTTTTAATCTCATTTGACTCTGGCCTGCTGGCCAGATGGGAGAAGTCTTTGGGCCATCCTGGTTGGAGCTGTGGAGTGAATATGAGGCCACAAGACTGTTGGAAGGCAGGAGTTAGTTGTTTCTTGCATCATATGCTGGTTCTCAGCATGGGACCCAGCAGATACATTTGCATTGGTTACTCTGCCATCAGAACAAAAAAAAAATGCCATAGTGGTTTGGACTAGCTTGTGCAGGCTTACATTTCCAGACCTTTTGGTCTGCAATAGTCTCACCATAGATTAGAGAAACTTAGTGCTGGAAGAAGAAATGATGTGATTAAGACTGATTTATCTCTATAAATGTTTGATAATGCACTCAACTACATATGTGTATATGTGTAGATGTACATGTACATCCCAAGCCTGTCCCTCTATCACCATTATATAGAGCACAGATGTTATATAATGCTTACAGCCAGGAACAGAGAAGGAGGGATATGACTAAGCAACAGAGTGTGACTTATGAATAACAAATTGTGCATATTCCCAAAGATATTTCTCTAGCTGATCACCAAGGAAAGAAATCTTCAAAATGAATACATTTAACAAAACTCCCATCTTCTAGAGGACTACAAGGAGATACTGGAGGACAAAGAGCAAACAGGAAAGTAGGCAGAATTTATTCCACAAATTTATATTGCTCCTTGTAGATAACTCACTTGCCTCTGACAATGAATTTATGCATTGATTCTCACAATTAATATGTGGGTCAAGAGTTTTTACCCACTGCAAAGCAGTGAGTGTGGTGGGTTTGAACTCCGGTTTGCAGCTGAAGGCAAAAAGCAAACCTCTTGCAGGCACCAGAGGATATTTTGAGGCAAATTAAGATCAGTAGGGTGAGATCTAAGGAGTTCTCTCTCCTGATTCTACTTGACTAGAAGCCTGCCTGCAGACACCTACAGCTTTGTCACCCTCTTGCCTTGCTCCTTGCATTGTCACAATCTCCTGCATGAACTGTCATCTGAAGATAAAATGGCTGTATCAGCAAGGCAGGCACTTCTTTGAGCCAGTTCCTTGTCTGGAAGAAATCAGCAGAGCTCCAGTACCACCAATAAGGCTGTGCCAGGTGTCTCCTGTTGGGACTCTCACACTCAGATTTCTCAGAAAAAAAAAAAATCTAATTGATGATAAAATAAGAAAGGAGGAGGGAAATCTTTCAAATGCCTGAAAGATGATTTGGAGACAGAAAAGGAAGGGCCAGAAAAAAGAAACAAGGGCACATTTGAAATTATTCAGTAAGCTAATGGGAAAAAAACCCAAAAGAAATAGGACAGATAATGAGAGAAAGGTGATTATTTTACATCTCCTCTCTGAATCCATATTTTGTCAAAGCAATCATGACTTTCCCATGAGACAATATAACTGCCTGATTCAAGGAGCTTCAATTTAGACAAGACATCTGCTTGCTATTGCATCCTCTCAAGCCCCGGGATCCTTTCTTGTCTTAGAGCTGATTGGATGATTCTAGAAGGCCATTTGTTATCTGCTGAATTTCTAAAATGCTCCCATTGGAGCTGATGTATCTACACAAGCACCACAGGACAAAAGGGACTGCTGAGCTCCAGCCCTCCTTTGCTGGTCAGACAAAGCCCTCTGCAGTTTATTGCAAGGGGGAGCACCCAGGGAGGGATGCCATAAGAGGTTGGCTACAGAGTACAGTATCTTTTTGGACTGAGCTCTTAAAATCATGTTGTTCTCAAAGGCACAACAAGGCCAAGGCTTTCTGCTGACCTTTTCAGATGCTCATCAGTAGTGCAGCTCTTTATTTCCTCTCAGATCCACCTTCTTGTCTGTACTGGCTCTCACTGCAATTCCCCTTGCTTGTTCCCAAGGACAACACAGTGTGATCTCATTTATTAGCCTTGTTAACCAGATTTTGTTCTTTATCTTTACCCATTCTCTTCTGCTATCTTCTTTTAATCACAAGATTTGCTTCAGTCTGCGCCTTTCATAGTTTTCCAAGTTGTTATTTCCCCTCATGCAGGGCACATCCCCTTATATGGATGGGCTCTTGATTCATGGGGGCAGGTGCTTGGATCCCTGAGTGCCAGAAAGCTCAGCATAGTTCAAAGCTCCATCCAGACCAGTACGACGCTGATCTGAACAGTGAGGGCAGGGTAACTGCTGCTGATTTTGTGACTGATTGCAATATGGGCTGGACAGGATGTGACCAAACCAATTGTCTGCCTGTAGAAAACGCTAATAAGTTTTTTGATAGGGAGACAACTTTGATCTTCATCTTAAGCATGAACATATAAAACCTAACAAACTACTCCAAGGAAATGAAATTGAACTGTCCCTAGGAACAGTCCAATTGTGAACCAAGGCTAAAGTATTTAAGTCCACCATTGTGGGGGAAGGGGTGCATGTTGGGGCAGGCTACCGAAACCTTTAGTTCCAAAAGAGCTACTACCTGATTTGGAAGGACTTCAAATATCTGAAAAATGAGCTCTGTGTATATTTAGCATCCAATTATTCAAATAACTAAAATAAGTGCGCACCTTAAATCTTTCCTTGATGATTTTTGTGTCAGAACTGGTGATAAGACAGCAGCATAGAGATGACGATTTGGAAAACTTCCTTTTCTATGCCTCATTTCATACCTTAAGCCAACTCTCTGAGCTTCCCTGCAGATGTCAGCCCTGTTGAGATTTATTCACCTGCAATCAACATTCCAGACAGTCCTGGGAACATTTACACTGACATATTCCACTCTACCCATTAACCCTCCATTCAGTGGAGCTTTCCAGCTCCATTTCAGTGCAACTTCTCCTTTCCTTAGGCAGGGCAGTGACTCCTCTGTTGTCCCAACAAACTTTCCTGAAACATGGCCACTCTGAGACTCAGCAGTGGTGAAAAAGTGCCATAGCAAAGATAGCAGTGGCGGGGTTTTTGCTTTGGGATTGATTTATTTCACAGAATCATAGAATAATTTGAGTTGGAATGGGCCTTTAAAGGTCATCTAGTCCAACACCCCTACAATAAGGAGGGACATCTTCAACTAAATCGGATTTCTCAAAGCCCCATGTAACCCGATTTTGAACCCTTCCAGTGTTGGGGTTCCACAACCTCTCTATGCAATGTGTTCCAGTGCCTAACCATCCTTATCATGAAAATTTCTTCCCAATATCTAGTTTGAATCTGTCCTCCTTTAGCTTTAACCATATATCCCTTGTCCAATTACAACAGGTCTTGCTAAAAACTCTGTACCTATCTTTCTTACAAGCCCCCATTAAGTACTGTGAGTTTGTTAGAAAGTCTCCCCAGAGTCTTCTTTTCTCCAGGCTGAATAACCACAAATTTCTCAGCCTGTCTTCATAGTAGAGGTGCTCCAGTCCACAATCATCTTTGTGGCATCCCCTGGACCTGCCCCAACAGGTCCATGTCTTTCCTGTGCTGAGGGATACAGAGCTGGATCACACAGTACACCAGGTGTGTTCTCCCTCAAGGCGTAGTTGTACTGTGTAGCAGATAACATAGATAACACAAATAAGACCAAGCATAGCTAATACCAACCGAACAAGCTCCAGAAATAGCAGACCAGTGTTAGCTTATCTCAGCTCACAAGAAATAAATCTTAAGCCCTGAACTGATTCCTCTCAACTTCAGAGGCTCTGAACACAGCTCTCCTGCATGACATAGGGAAGTGTTTCCTACCTGAGGAGGGATTTCAAATAGTTCATCATATTCTGAACTGAGAAATGAGAGAGAATTTCTATGCAGCCATACATGTGAACTATACAAAAGAAGCACAGGCTGCAACACTTTGGTTTCTTTCCCATATCTTCTAACATCTAAGTGTACATGAAATTGCTCTCAGTCTAGTGCCTCTTTGGTCACTGTTAAAAAAATTAAAGACGTCATCATCAAACACCCCAATTAGCTGTTCATGTAGCAAACAGTCCTATTTCTCGCCAGCTATGTCAGTGAGTTTTAGCACCGACAATTGGGCTTTTGACAAAAAAAGAGAGTTGCAGTTTTTCTTCTATAGAAATGTTGCCTTTTTTGTGAAAAAAAGGTGCATTTCTAGATCTTGCACATTTGACTGAATGTGCTAATATATTATGACCTTTCTGTGCATAATCATTCTTTTTTAGTCTATGCTTTGTACTTCAAAGAGTCATAATAATGAAGCTTCACACACGTGAATGTTTTTCTTTAGTTTTATGACAGCAAGCACTGTAACACAGTTACTTTTAAGGCAGGTTGTACAAATGAATATGTTTGCTTTCTTAGAGTAAACAGGCACTTCTGGTTCTGCTGTTTAGTTTGGTCCTAAAGTATGGCCAGCCATCCCCAGCATGTTATTTACATAAAAGAACTGCAAACTCTCGTCCAACTCAAGTGATTTTTATGGTCAAGGAGTGCCAAGATATTAGTCACCAGGAGGTCTTTTGACCTCATCCATTTTTACATTTTTCTGTTAATAAATATATTCTTCTGATTATGAACTGCCTACTTTTTAAGCTGGAGAAGTCATCTTCCTGGAAAAATCTGCCAAATCCAAGTCGCCTTCAGCTTGCTGCCTTAGAAGTTAAGACAAATTAGTTGTGTATTAACTCAGACATGAAGTTTTCAGAAGTGCAACCAACTTAAAGCTATTATTCTGATTTTTCAGCAGCTAAAGGAATATGGCAGCAAGGGCTTTGTACACACTGGCCACAAGAAACACTTGAACTTCTACTTCCTTTCTCCCACGATTTGGGATCTCTAGGCTGTTTATAGGAATCACCTTAGGTCTTTTCCAGCTGGGCAACAAAGAAAGCCATCTGGCCCAGACAACACCGGCTGTTGGAGGAACAGCATGATGATTTTCCAGTATGAAGAGAGCATAAAGAGAGACAGGTTGCAAATTCCTCAGAGATGACTCAGGGGAAGACCTTTTCACTTATGAGACAGTGTTAAAACAGGCTACTTCCATAAGCTGTTCTTCTCCCAGGACCTCTGCTGGAGCAAGGATCCAATCTGGAAGCAACATCCTACCACATTAGCAGATGGACACAAGCACAGCAGCCAAGAAAGCAGAGAAAAATAGATGCTTACAGGGATATCACATAAAGGGAGTTCATCCCAACTGTAGAATGTAGACAGCTGTTAGTAAGTTAATAGACTGCAGTGGAGAGACATAATTATAATATGACTGCACATAAGCAAGGAACTGGGATTAAGACCTCAGCAACAGAAAAGCAGATTTTTACAATATGAATCACCAGCAGACATCTACAGTTGTTTGTGAAAGCAGGTTCATTACCCTTTGTGGATAACACTGTGTGTTGTCACAAGAAGAGGTTGGAATGAGATACCTTACCACCCAAGTTATCATATTATCCTTACTGAGACCATGTGTGGCCTGTGCTGCTACTCACCATGAACACAGCCATCAAAATCTTCCTCAAAAGTGCACAAATATGACTGAAACTTCTCAGCTCCTAAAGCTCAGCTCTGCAGCCTCTGTAGTACAAAGAATATCGAGGGCTTCTAACTATGTACTCACTGTAAGTAAATACTGTATTTACTGTAAGTAAAATGGTAGAATTAGTCTGTTTGCCAACCGGGAGTGCCTGATTTGCCAGTTTCACAGTCAGCTGCTATCTATGAATAATATAAGCCGTTCTTCTTCTTCAGGAATAGTATGCTCTAATAAAATCATAAATTTCACCACTGAAACACACCTCTATTTTTTTGTGTGTTTATTAGGAGCTGTGAGATTTAGGTAGATACAGGACAAGCATATTATCTTGTCAGCTTTGCTGATAGATCTGAGATTCTTTGGGCACAGATGCTCTTCCTGAAGAATCTCTGCTCAGCTGTTAATCCTTCCACTTCTCTGTTTTTTTTTATATGTATAAATTTATTTGCACATGTGGAATATTAGGATAGTTTTTAGTGTTATAGAATCACAGAATCGTAGAGTGGTTTGGGTTGAAAGGGGCCTTAAAGATCATGTAATTCCAACCTCCAACTAGATGATCTATGATCTTTAAGATCCCTTACAAGCCAACTCATACTATGGTTCTATGATTCACTCAGTATGATTCTATGATTCTGTATCAGCACCCACTATATTCCGAAGCCTTCTTGTATATGTGCAAGAGATCCCCTGTCAAAAGCAACTAATGAAGGAGACAAGAACCTTTATCTGAGTGCAAGTTTAATAGTGTTTTAGGGAAAAATGCAGATGAGTTGCATGGAATTGCTATCTGCAGCTCTCTTCAAAGAGGGGATACAAAAGTTTACAGAATTATCTGGATATTAAAGATGCTCCATTTGAATGCCTGGAATAAACCAAATTTTTAAAGGCTTGTTGGCTTTCAATTTCTGAGAATCCAGACTTCAAGATGTTCAAAATGGGTCCCAATAAGCAGAAGAATGCAAGCACTAATATCTATTTTGTCAGTTCGAGCTATATATCTTATCTTGCTATTGTATCTTACCCACTCTTAGAGCCTTTTCTGACTCTGCTAAATAGACTGCAGCAAGCATTTCCTACTCTGCTTTTATTTAACAGTACCCACTGTTTGCAAAAAGAAAGTAATTTAATCTAACAAAGTGCTTAAGCTTGCACATAACTGCGAACGTATAAGTAATTCTGTTGAAATCAAAGAAGAATAGAACATACTTAAAGTCTATACAGAGTGAAATCTTTAGCTAGATCAGGCTCACAAGGGCTGCTTCTGAGGCAGATTGGGAGATGACTCGTATCACTCAGACACATCCTACACCTGGAACTGCTCCTGCTGGGGCAGTTCTCTCTAGAATGCTTAGAGCTTAAGTATGTAAAGTTAAAACAACAAAGATTTGTGTCAACGTGCAGATTGACTTGGAAGATGAAATTTTTAAAATTTTTATGCCTCAGACTGGCCCCATGGGAGGAATAAGACACATCAAGGCTTATGCTGCTATACTGCCCCTAGCCTGAAAGCAGGAATCCCTCTGTGGCACCACTGATCCCTCTGGGAAGCAGCACACACTAGAGACATCAGAGCTTTAAAATTTCATGCTTCAGTGTCTACATCTTTTATGGATGGATCCAGCCCTCGTGTAACTGGTTGTTGGCTTTTTCCATGTGTGTGTTTCTGTCCTCACCTGGAATGATCACTGCCAAAACAAGGCAATAATTCTATCTCTGTGTCAAGTCTCTCCCTGCTGAGCCCACCAAGAGGGGGTGGCATCTGTCATTTTTGTAGTTTGTGCTATGTTAGAAAATGAGCAGCACTTGTCAGCTGACAGGTAAAAACTGGTTCTGCTTGTGGTGAACCTGGTATAGTTTAAAGAGATGACTAATTCACAAAAATTTCTATTGTCCACTACCCCAGCCTCTTGGAGACTTAGTCACCTCGTAACTATGTAATTACTTTTCCTTCCCCAAAACAGCTCAGACACACACTTCTAGGCAGTGATATCCCTTATTAAATGATGCAAACACCTCACCCTTAATGGGTCATAGCCTAGAAAAAAACAACCTTACTGATAACAGTACACTGAGAACTTTGCTTAGGTTTTGGTGTGAAAGTTGCTGTTTGGAGAGTCCAGCATGCCCCCCTGAAGACCCGGAGGAATTCAGGCTTCCTCAGTAGGGCTGAGACTACAGAAGACCCCTGGGAATGTGCTGCTGATACATGGGTGTAGCAGTCCCCAGATTGGTGGTAAAATATTGTAGTGTTAGCCATTGGAAAAGAGAAGGGCAAACAAACAAGAAGAAATTCAAATAGAGCATCAAACCACTGTAAGCAACCTGAATTATGCAGGAGTAATAGAGTGAGCACCAAGAGACTTGGATAGGAAAATTATTGAAAAATGTATGACAACATCTGTCTTTTGTCTGTATCAGACTCGAAGCAAAGCTGGGAAACCTGTTTTGATGACATGCCAAGCAAAACAAAACTGTTCCCTATCCCTCAAAGAAGATCAGTACAGAAGAATGTTGCTCATGCTTTCTCCTGCTCTGCTGCATTAACCCTTTCAGACTTGCCTGTACATTTATGCGGTCTTACAAATTCAGAGCAGGCAGCAGCAGCCTCACCAGCAGTGCTGATTCAGCTCAACTGAGAGCTGAGGCAGCCAGCATGTAGTTGCCAAGGAGCAGGCAACCTGGTGCCAAAAAGGGGAAGCTGCTTTTCTGTCACCATGAAATATTTCCAACCCAGAATAAGCACCAAAGCCCACACTGAAACTGTGATTAGTGAACTTGGGAATGGATGGGATATACTGTCAGCATCAGAACCCATGTGGCCACAGGGATGCTGCCTTCCAAGCTCCAGGGTCATCACAGCTGGGATAGAAAATATTCCTGTTCAGTCCAGTTGTTGCAGCTCCAAGCACAGAAATTGCTCTGAGAGACCAGAGAAGTAGTGTCTGGTCTGCCTCTCTCATTTTTCCAATAAAATTAATGAAGGAAAAGCTGTAGCAGTGCCTCTTCCTCCACTAATTCTGTTTTTTTCTTTAGCAACCAACCACCATAAGCTGAAGTGTGAGGTTTAGCTCTCTGCAGGAAGCCCTGTCAGGCCATCAAAGGCATGTGTGGGGCACACAGGCACCTCACAGGCACCTCTGTACTGTGCTCATCTGTAAGATGTCAAGAAGCAAACTGCTGTCCAAATTACATTACTGGACACATAGATAACAAAGCAAAATATATAAGCTAATTGTCTAGTTGTCCAGGACAGTGTCATTACGATCAAGAGATTATAGTTTCTAAATGATACTTTATAAAGAGCTGGATTGAACATTTTCTGAGCATTTTGACAAAAATGTGAGAAGATTTGGTTTCTTTTATTTTTTTAACCTTTTGTCTTTTTTTTTTTAAATAAATTTTATAAATCTCATTCCATTTTTCTGCCTGAAGTACGTTAGTTTCTATGGAAACATTGTAGGCGTTTTATATGCATGGTGTTTTCTGATATCCATATGTGGAGTATAAAGACAAGTTATGTCACGGTTGTGAAATGTAGGCATTTATATGACACCACAGTTATATGTGCAAGACAGAGGACACCTCTAGTCTATTGTACAATAGATGCCAAAGTCCTGGATGCAGCAATGAGTTGAGCTGTAGAATTTAACACACACAATTGATACATTGATAGCCACACTTAAGAAGAATGTGGGATTCACATACTATTTTTATTTTGTATATTTGGTGTAGCCACGCCTGCCTTCACTGTAAAGCAACACTGAAACTCTGAATTAATTACCACAGAGTCTAGTGATGTAACTCACCCTTCCTGTGACAAAATTCAGTACTGCTGAAGAAAAGATAAAGGAAACAATCATGCTGTTTCTTCTATCATAAAGAAGAGAAAATTATATTGTGACACAAAGTGTAAATAACAGAACCATTGGCTCTGTAAGTATTTCATTCAGGAACATAAAACAAGCTTCCAGCAAGAGATACTTGTTTCTTATGTTTTAAACAGGCTTTTATGAATCTACATTTCATATCTTCTGAAGGGTTAGTGAAAACCTCCTTATTTGAAGTACTTTTTAAAAAGCTATGTTATGTCAGTCTAGGGTGCTTAGAGAATAAAATTATTACTGTACCTTGGGCACCATATAGAGCTAGAATGCACCCACACAAATCCCTTGGCTGCTATGTGAGAATTGCAATTTAGGAGGTAGATCTCTGCTCATTGAAATTATCATAGTGTTGCTTCTTACAGATCTTTTACTTTTGGTTCTTAATATTCAGAATCATAATTTGATAATTTGTTATAATTTTTACCAATAATTTCCTCTATCAAGACATGGAAATCAGCTTCCTTGAATAAACCTCTGCAATGCAAATTAAACTGCAACAGGAATATTAACGTCTGAGGTACTTACATGTACTACCACAGTGCTAACAACCAACAAAAAACTATAACATATAGCAATATGACAGGTAGGATGAATTAAATCTAGCAAGCAACTGAAACCATCAGGTTATTTGCTAAAAAGATATAACAATACATGTAATGTTATCAAGACACAAAGAAAAATTCACTTTCTCAGACCTCTCCAGTTGATGCATGGGATTCTGTGTACTTTTTCTTTTTCAAAAATATGTAGATTTCAAATGTATTTAATGAATCCTGCCTCACTGGAAGAGCTGTATTTTCTCTAAGAACACCATTAGGAGTGACACGTCTTTCTTCGGTATCCACATTTTCCTTGTCCAACCACCTTCAAGTGCCCAAGTGGATTTAGTAAGGGCTGCCAACTCTGGCAGCAACTTGAGATGAGCAGAGACAATTGTCCTGAAGGTGGATGGCATGACAGTTCAGTGGCTCCTGGAGCATTTGCCCCCTCACTGGCATAGCTAAGCAGAGCAGATTTCATGTTTAGACACACTGAAGGATATGGGCAGGGTTGGGCTGGTAGGTGGGAAGTGAAAGGACATTTTACCAATAATAATGATTTGTTGTATTCTGCATCTTTAGATTACTTTTTGCCATGTCTGAACTGTGCGTGCTTTAATCTTGAAATTCTCAGCATAAGACCAAGGAAGCCCTCTGTACAGACAGGCCTTTGTTATTTCAGGTCAAAGCTAATGTGAAACAAAAATCTATTGGCATGGTGACAAATTAATCCAAATGGTTCAAAATGTGGGATTGTAGCACTAACAGGAACAAGAAAGTTTTTGGTTTTTTTCCCAGCTCTTGCCTTCATTAGGAAACAAATTATGCATGAGATACAGTAAGTTGTGCTGGTTCTGGTAGGTGGGTGTTGAGTTGAAGGTGCATATTTACCTCATGTGATCTGGCATTACCAGCTAGTCTTGGTTTTTATGCCCATGAGAGCACCAGCACCTGAGCCTCCTGAGCCTCCCTGTTCAGAATCTGAAAATAGCCCAATGTGGCTCACAATAGAGATGAACAAAGAAACCATTGGGAAAAATAGGACTGCAAATCCTTGCAAAAGCAAATCCTTGCAAGTCTAGGTTGCCCTCACTTTTCCCTGAATTCATCATTCAGGCCAGCCCTCACTGACATGTCAGACTTAACATCACTCTTCTCTAAATTGTTTCTGGTTCCCTGGGATTTGCCATCTAGTGAAGGTTGTTGAGGCTCTGACTTGTCATGTCTGCATGGAAGAATTTGGTGAAAAAGCCTTTCTATTGTATCTATATTGCCTGAGAATGCATCTACAGTGGGGTGATCCCACTCTAAATTAATTTAAAGTTAAGAAGCTATTTTTTAAGTGAAATGCTAAAATGCCTGTCCTGACAGAGGGAAATCATGTCTTGAAGTATGGGACTGGCAGTACTGTAGAATAAAGCTTTTGCTGAGTGCAGGCTTTCTTTTGGCACACTAAACCCTGTATTGCAGCTTCAGCTTCACCATTTTTTTTTGTTTTTCTTTCTCTTGTCCTTCCAAGGACAGCTGTCTGATTTAGCAGGAATGTCAGATGGGTCAACTAGGAAACAAACAGCCTTGTAAAGGCAGGACAAGAAATTCAGAGTAAAGGGAAACACTGAATACTTATCTCAGTGTTGGCTCTGGGGTGATTCCAGATGTCAGCTACAGGGTGCTGTGGTGGAGACAGCAGATCCACTGACCATCACTCTAACTTGTTCCTTGCAGGATTACCTTCCATTTCCAGCCCAGCAAATTGACAGTTTAAAAATTTCCTAGGAATGAGTATGGGTTTCTCAACTTATTTTCTGAATGAGTTGAATGAAATGCTGCAGGTAACATGATTAGGTGTTCCCTAATATCCCCACAAGAGGAATGTGGAGTAGATCCGTGTGTGTAACATAGTGGGTTAGCTCCCAAAGTGCTGCTGTTAACACTCAACTTTGTGGCTATTGAAAACAAACTGGTATTTCTGGCAGAAAGTTGGCCCCATTTAGCTTACATTTATTCAACTCTCTGTAAATTGGTCTTTTTCACTTTATTGTATTTTAAAAGTAGCCATGAATTTCTCCTCTCTTAGACCTTTCTTCTGTCACTGCCATAACATATGAAAGTTGCTCATGCAAAATCAATAGGATCAGCAAATGCCCTGGTGGACTTCAGGGAGTCTCATGAGTGTTATAAAGTCAGATCTCTGCCTGAGAGAGCTACTTTGGTGATTTTTTGTCCTTTTCATCCTGACAGAAGTGAAAGGATATCACAAGTAAATAGGACTTTTTGTTTGTTAGCACAAAAGCTGGAGCAGAGGCTTTCCCTTGGAGGACAGCTTCCTAACATCAGGATCAGCTCATAGTGCTAAGGTGTTGCTCCAGCAGCAAATGCTCTTTCACGAGGCTGGGGCCTTTCCCACATTATGCCTCTTGTCCTCTCACCCCCACTGTCTCCCAGGGTCAGAGCTGTCATCACAAGTTTTGGTGTAGCTGGGGATTGATACACTCATCAACTGATTCGAAAACTGAAGCCAAAGCACCTTCCTGGTGCTGTGTGCTGGCCAAGACTGGAGCCAGGATGGGGAGCTTTCAGCAGCCACGGGACAGCAGCCAGCCAGGCTCACAGACTGTGGATCAGCTTTGGCTTCAGCAAATTAATCTGTGCCAGCATGGAGGATACAAATGCCATGGCCGAGCGCTTGTTAAAATTGCCAGCAAAAGGAGACTCAAAAAGGCATTTTTTTAAAGTTGTTCAACCACATCACCCACTCACGGTGTGGAACCAGACAGGTATTGTACCTGTTGGCCAAATGAGGGCACAATGTTCTTGGCAGAATTTGGGAACAAACCTTTGGTCTTCAGAGGCATCTCTTTCTGGCCAGCATCACCTGAAGCTTGTCTGGGCTCAGCTTCAGCCAGTTCCTCTTTTGCCATTTTAATAGGTTTAGTATCATCAGATAATATCTCTACATATCTCTATTTCTGTATCTATATATCTCTGTCTGTATATTTATATAATCATCAGATTTTAAAAGACTGTACAGACACACATATATAATCACCATCATCTCTAAGGCCTTCTGCATGTTTTTATTTCCTAAGTGGTTCCTGTAGCTTTTGATAAAATGGGATACCATGAATATTTTTAGGACTTTAATTCTGAGTATAGCAGTTTTTCACTGGGTTTTTTTGCCTCAGAGGATCTGTTCCAGAGGGTATAGCTCAAATGTTTTTCTCAGAGCCTTGCAGGTATGCTAGAAGCAATATCAGACAGTCAGTGTGGCACAGGATAAAACTGAAGCATCACTCTTCCTTTCTAATTCCTTTTCTACTATGTTAATATTTAATATTTAACAATAATTTATCAACAAGCTTGCACAGACCAACATTTTCTTGGAAATATGATTTTTTTACAATATCCTTTCAGAGTAGGAAGTGATCATCATCATCTGACAGATGGGCAGCAGTAATACTTCAGAAAAGGCAAGTGTCATCCATATCACACAAGAAAAAGCCACAGACAGCAGCAGTGGAAGGTTGTGTACCAATCATCATAAACCCATTTTTCTTCCAAATGTGTGAGGTTTGCAGGTACATGTTCTGAAAGATGTCTAAGCTTCTGTGAAAAATCTCTGCTTTACCTGTGCCTCTCATAACAGTTTCCCCAAGAAGAGTCTTTATCAGCCTATAGTGCAAACGAGGGAAAAAAGGTAAGAACAATCCAGTACCCAGTAGTCTCCAGCTTCAAATGACTTTTTGTACTGGTTCAGTTAAATAACAGTAACAGGATCTCAACTATGGTATGAGGCACATAACTAAGATGTAAGCTATAATTTTGGTGATAGAAATAATATTTATGCAAGCAGTTATTTTTTCGCTTTCAAAAGGCAGAAATTCCTAATTTTTCTGTGTTAGACAACTTCATTTTAGTTTAAAAATATGCAGAATATTATAAAAGCATCAATTTCTAGTGCTTTGTGAGATATGGGAATTATCATCAACCTCTCAGCATGAACTTTAACACTTTTCCCAAGAAATTTAGAAAATCAAAGCTCCTGGATTTTACCATCATTTTCTATAGGAATATGATTGATTTCTAGGAAGTGCATGCCTTCAGTTGACTTTGTTTTCAACTATTTTCATCTTCATCTAATTTTATTTTCTATCTCGTGTTAAGGGCAAAACATATAAGAGTAGAAGTTTCAGTATATGTGACTAGATTTTCTTCTTAATAAGCAAAACTCAAAGATGCTCAAGACCCATAACCCACCTAAGGGGAAAATAGCATCTAAATCAGTATTTTCATCAAAACAGCCTTGACATTTCTCCAATGTTATTTGACTACACTTTAAGCCAAAATGATAGCTGTTAAGATTACTCTATATACCATAGTGTCTGTCTAGGAGTTAGGTCCTTTTGCAGTCTCCAGCATGAACCTCTTTGAAGTGAAAGGACAATTCTCCCACTGTGCTTTGCACATGACGTTCACATACCCATGGTTGTTGTAATACTGAATTATTCAAATGTCTGCTCATAATTTGGTTTGTTAGAAATCTATTTACACAGAAAACACATATACCCATACAGTCTTGCCTATGTTTGTTATCCTTCTGAAGCCCCTCAGTAGCTGCAACTTTTCCCTTCCCTGCTTCAAGAAAATAAGTCAGGGCACAAAGGCTACATACGCTGGCTTTCCACCAGCCCATGGCAGAATGCATCTGTTGGTAACTTCCTCCACATTCCAAAGGCCAAATCCTTTGACTTACTGCTGCCTTTTGATCTCCAGTTTGGAAAATCAACTTGTCATGGAACTGAGCACAAGGCTTGGATTTCACATAGCTGTAACCGAAGCTACTAGGTCTGAGCAGTCTTAAGGGACTTAGGGAAGTCCCTTATCAAGATGTTGTGCTCCTTGCCTGCACAGTGACCTTATGTTATCCTACTCTAAATCTGAGTGACACCAAAATAAACATCCCCATATCCACAGAGTACTCATTAGTATACTGTAGATCTATTTCAGATTATAATTTATGTGTGCTATGCTAGGGGACAAATTCCAAATATGGAGCAGGTACACAGTCCCTAGCCCTATAAACTGATTTTTACTATGGCCTAGGGAGGATCCTAAGAAGACAGTAAAGAAAGTTAAAGAAAGAAGGACAACAACATAGAAAGGATACGTTAATAGAATAACACAAATGTTGTGCACCACAACCTATATGAAATATTGATGAGATTCTAGAATAGCTCCATTTAATACAATGCTGTTCAAATGAGCACAGTGATCCAGGTACTCAAGGTATTTAAAACACAAAAATGTTCTTAAGACCCCGTTCTAATGCTTGTACATGTCAGAGCTAAGCAAGACAGTCCAGGCACAAGAAAATGACCCAGAACTGAGGAAGATACAGGGCATTGCTGTGAAAATATATGGACATGTAACTAAAGCCTAACATCTTACTGCAGGTATCATTTCCTCTTTTTCAAGTGCAGCTGGATCAGTGCAACAAACAGTGGAATTATATGGGTATACTCCATCAAATCATAAAATTGTACAATGGTTTATGTTGTAAGCGACCTTAAAGAGCATCCAGTTCCAACCCACCTCGCATGGGCAGAGTCACCTTCCATTACACCAGGTTGTTCAAAGCCCTGTTCAATCTGGCCTTGAATGTTTCCTGAGATGGGACATCCATAACTACTCCAGAAAACCTGTTCCTGTACCTCATTACCCTCACAGGAAAGAATTTTTTTGTAATAACTAACTAAAATCTACTCTTTTTCAGTTTACAGACATTCTTATCACCACAAATACCTTTTCAGCAATCCTATGGGCCTGAAGGCACTGGAAGGCTGCTATATGGTCTCCCTGGAGCCTTCTCTTCTCCAGAACGAAAAGTCCCAACTTTCTCAGCCTGTCTTCATAGGAGAGATGTTCCTGCACTGTGATCATCTTTATGGTTCTCCTCCGGACTCACTCCATCTGGCCCATGTCTTTCTTTATGCTGGAGGCCCAGGAGCTGGACACTGTGCTCCACTGTGAGGTGGGGTCTCAAGAAAGCAGAGTAGAAGGGCAAGATCACCTCCTTTGACTTGCTGGCCACACTGCTTTTGATGCAGCCCAGGACATGGTTGGCGGCAAGTGCACATTGACAGGTCATATTGAGCTTCTTGTTAACTAACACCTCCCAGTCTTTCTCCTCAGGGCTGCTCTCAACCCATTTTCCACCCAGCCTGTACTTGTGCTTGGGAGAAATTACTGCAAAGAGACTTTAAATAGGGGAAATCCTTTCTGTGACTACACCTGACCTTTGCAGTCTGTCCTCATTCTGATCGCCCCGAGTACCCCCAGGCAGGCTGGTTTGGCCATGCCTGTGGCCTGATGGCCCAGAGAGCCCCTGGCCTGGGCAGAATGAAGTTCCAGGAGCAACTTAATGCAGTCCCCTGTCCACTGCAGCAACATGAGGAAGGAGGTAGAAAGCACTATACCACGCTAGGGAAACTTTGTTAGGTACAAGTAATTACTCACACTAAAATTGGGCCAGAGAACTTAGTCTAATTGCACTTACCATGAATTGTATGGTATTTCAAATACCTGACTATTTAAAACATCTTGAGGTTTGTGCTGACCAGAGCTAGCTAGAAATTCAATGTTATGTTTTTACCGATCTCTGAATTATTATTGTTGTCCTTAATTATATAGCACTTCAAAATCAGCACTTTAATTACCTAAACACATGACCTATTGTTACAAGGGCCAGCAATGACTGAACACCTGGCATCCCTCTGTCCCTGGAGGCAGAGGACAGGGCATCAGGGCCAGCTGCAAGGCTGTGAAGAGCATTTACTTGCTGATGCTTCAGCACCTTCTGGCTGCAGAGAACCCTGTGAGATGGGATCCACCTTGTCCAATGCTGGCTGGTTGTCTTGGCCAGGTACCAAGCTCAAACCTGTCTCTCTGCAGTCAATGAAGAAAGAGACACATTCAGAGGACAGTTTATTTCATCTGTCTTAAATATAATTTCCAGACAACGAGTCATTTCCCAAAGGACCATTTCCATCTGTGCTGACCACAGAAGGAGCCTAAGGGGCCATCCATCAATATTCTGTGCCTTAGAAGTACTAAAAAACCCTGCAAACAACCACAGAAAGGTCTATTGGTAAAGAAAATAATTAGATTTCTTACCTGAAATCCAGCTAAGATTTTACAAACTTAATCCACACACAAAGTCAGTGCCTATAAACAATCCATAGCTTTTGGATCCTTGATTAAAATACAGTAAGATTGCAAGAGAAGGGAGGTGAAAGATAACATTTTGTAATATTAAAGTGATGTATTAGACACTGTAGAAATGTTGGCATAAACATAATTTTCTATATGCTAAGTAATTACATGAATGGATCTTTTTGCAACTTACACCTGCTAAAAAACATACATGTGTGGAATTGGTGGCGTCTTTCATTTTATTCATGTCCTTTGGTTTCCTTGTGTTTTGAAGACATTACTGAAAATATGTCACATTAGACGCATACCATATTCTACAATTAACTAAATCACACTTATTGCATTTACATAGAATCATCAGGATGTACTATTTTTGTCAGAATAAATAACTAACTAACAGATTCATGCACAGCACAGTGCCAATGAATGGGACCCTAAAGAGCTATGTTACTGACTGTCACACTTCAGGTGTACTTTTCTTTTTTTTCCATGTGAAGTGTTTCAAAAAGGACATCCTAATAAAAGGCTATACCTCCTCCAAAGATTCCCTGACTAAGCTGTGACACACACATTTGCACAGTACTGTACCTGTACATGTGAACATTCAGACATGTTCCCTATGCCCAGAATAGAAAAGGAACTACTGAAAAATGTGTCCTGTTAATCTTTTGCAAATCACACTAATCTTCTTCCCACTGTTTTTGAATACTCTCTCTTTTGGATTCCTCTGTATCTTGTTGTTAACTGCTTGATCAAGCAAATGTAATTCTGTCTGGTCACCACAGCTACCTCTTTATACTTTAAAGAAATGCCTGTGTATTTCTCAGGAAAAATACTTTCCACTATTTCATACAGAGCTTTATTTTTCTTTAATGAGTGGGTGAATAGAACACTCTGTACCAGTATGTAAAAGCTGTAGACTGCAAAGGTTTGCTTGCTGTTTTAGCAAAGAATAAAAATGTTTATTAAGGAGTTTGTTTTCCACATTTTCCTGAGATAAGAATACAGATAGTCAAACTGTGGTTTCAAAATAGGTAGGAAAAAAACTAGTCTTAATCTTTTTTTTTCTTTGTAAAAAAAGTACAAAAATAATACATCGCCACATCCAAAAACTTCTAGTACATTAAACTTCTTTAAAAGTGCTATTTCTTGTTCTTTAAAGAAACGTGGTATTATTTTTGCTTATGAGACAGTATACTTATGCATTTTTAAGAAATGCAAACTAGTCTATATGATGTTTGAGAGAATTAATTCTTTCTGCATAGCATTCAGTAACAGGGAAACAAATTGCAAACATGCCAATAGACAGGTAGGAGCAGCCTCACATTCACAAGTCCTGGTCCCCATGGGGGATTTCAACCACCCTGATATCTGTTGGAAGGACAACACAGCAGGGCATAGGCAATCCAGAAAGTTCCTGGAATGTACCGATGATAACTTCCCTCTCCAAGTGACAGAGGAGCTATTGAAGAGAGGTGCTGTGCTGGACCTTGTTCTCACAAACAAGGAGGGGCTGGTGGGGAATGTGAGGTTCAAGGGCAGCCTGGGCTGCAGTGACTGTGGAATGGTGGAGTTTGAGATCCTTAGGAAAGTAAGGAGGGTGCATAGCAAGCTCACTACCCTGGACTTCAGGAGAGTAGACTTTGGCCTCTCCAGGGATCTGCTTGGCAGAGTACCAGGGAAAGAAGAGCCCAAGAAATCTTGTTAATACTCAAAGATCCCCTCCTCCAAACTCCAGAGCAATGCATCCCAACAATGCCATGAGGCCTGCATGGATGAACAAGGAACTCCTGGACAAACTCAAATACAAAAAAGGAAGCCTACAGAGGGTGGAAGCAAGGACAGGTAACCTGGGAGAAATACAGAGAAATTGCCCAAGCAGCCAGGGACCAGGTTAGGAAAACTAAAGCCCTGATAGAATTAAATCTGGCCAGAGACATCAAGGGCAACAAGAAAAACTTCTATAGGTACCTCAGTGATAAAAAGATTAGGGAATGTGGGCCCTCTCTGGAAGGAAACAAGAGACTTGGTTACCTGGGATGTAGGGAAGACTAAGGTACTCAGTTACGTTTTTGCCTCATTCCTCACCAACAAGTTCTCCAACCACATCACCTGAGATGCAGAAGGCAAAGGAGAATGAAGAACTACTCATTATAGGAGAAGATCAGGTTTGAAATCATCATAAAAAGCTGAAGGTGCACAAGTCCTGTGGGCCCTGAGAAAACTGGTGAATGAAGTAGCTAAAGCACTGTCCATCATATTTGAGAAGTTGTCCAGAGAAGTTCCCATGGACTGGAAAAGGGGAAACATAACCCCAATTTTTAAAAAGAAAAAAAAAGGAAAACATGGGTAACTACGGTCCAGTCAGTCTCACCTCTGTGCCTGGTAAGTTCATAAAGCTGATCCTCCTGACAGCTGCGCTGAGGCACATGGAAAAGAAGTAGGTGATTGGTAAGAGGCAACACTGCTTCACTGAGGGCAAATCATGTCTGACAAAAAGTTGCAAAGATAGTGGATGAGGGAAGAGAAACTGATGTCATCTAATCAGACTAGTGCAAAGCACTTGACATCACTCAGCAAGACATCCTTGTCTCTAAACTGCAGAGACATGGATGTGATAGATTATCCACTCAGTGGATAAGGAATTGGCTGTATGGTCACACTCAGAGTTGCAGTCAATGACTCAATGCCCAAGTGGAGACCAGTTGTGTTCCTGAGGGGCCAGTATTGGGACCAGTGCTGTTTAACCTCTTCCTTAGCGACATGGGCAGTGCGACTGAGCGCACTTACAGCCCAGAAAGCCAACCATGTCCTGGGCTGCATCAAAAGCAATGTGGCCAGCAGTTCAAGGTACATGATTCTGCTCCTCTGCTCTCATGAGACCCCCACCTGACAGTGGAATACAGCATCCAGCTCCAGGGCCCCCAACATGAGGACATGGACCTGCTGAAGCGAGTCCAGAGGAGACCACAAAGATGGTCAGAGCACCTATCCTATGAAGACAGGCTGGAAGAGCTGGAATTGCTCATCCTGGAGAAGAGAAAGCTCCAGGAAACTTCATAGCAGCCTTCCAATACCTGAAGGAGACTTACAAGAAAGCTGGAGAGGAACGTTTCACAAGGACATGTAGGGAGAGGACAAGGGGAAGTGGCTTACTGAAATGGGGTAGGTTTAAATTAGATATGAGGAAAAAATTCTTTCCTGTGAGGGTGGTGAGGCTCTGGAACAGGCTGCTCAGAGAAGCTGGGGAAGCCCCATCCCTGGGAATATTCAAGGCTGGGTTCAACAAGGCTTTGAGCAACCTGGTCTAGCGGAAGATGTCCCTGCCTGCAGCCCAAGGTAGGGCAGTTGGAACTGGATGTTCTCTAAGGTCATTTCCAACACAAACCGTTCTATGATTCTATAACTTCTGAATTACTTCTTGAGTTACACAAATAAAAAATACTGTAAGTGTCACTGTCTTACACCATGAATAAGTATCAGAATGTAAAGTATGCAATCTATTCTTATGAAACAGTGGCAGCAATCAAGCAGTACAGCTATGCATGTGCTGAAAGTTCTATATATTAATATTTCTTGGACTTTACAAGTGTACTTTTAAGTGTTTTTCCAGATTAGGGCCATAACCTCTGGTCATTTCTATTGCAAGACAGTTGCTACCACTTCCTGTCCTGTGCTTCCACATGAGAATTTGTGCCAGATGTTGCACGTTCATGTCTTTCAAATTGTGAAGATCAGAGGTTAACCAAAATTACATTGTTTAAATTAAGTCAGATTGCAAATGAGAGAAAATTGTTATTTGAAGCTGACAGACAATGTAGCTGCACTTTGGGAATGAAATGCAAGTCTAAACAGGAAGCAACGAGAGGAGATAAGAGAACACAGGTGTGTTGCATGTCACCTAGCAAAGAAAGCCCTCTGTGACAGGAGAATTGAGAATTGATTTGGAAAGGGTGAAACTAGACAGGCATATAGTGAACAGTAGCATAAAATCCATAACTTTTCACCCCAGATAATCCTGAAGTTCTTTGTATGTTTAAATGATGAAAATTGGGCATCTCAGGGTTGGAATAGTTTAATACAAGTCTATGACAGTAGCATTACATCTCTGGAAAGATAGAAGCTAGAGGTGAAATCCAGCTTCTACTAAAGGCAGGTCTTTTGGCATTGTCTTGCTCTGGGCAAAAACCACTCCTTGGATTTAATGTTACATTGGAAGGACTGTAGCCATAGCTGGGCAGCAGCCCCTGGGTCTGCAGGAGCCTGTTGAGCAGCAGGAGATGTGAAGCAGACCCATGCGGATGGGACTGCAGTCCCTCATTTGCAACAACATCTTAAGTGCATGAGATCCCATCCTGGGCAAGACTATCCAAAATGAGCTTCTTTAGCCCCTTCAGTAGGTGTGTACATGAGTGTACCTGCAGCAGCAACCTACGGCTTCTTTTGGAAGTTTCTGTTTCCTCTGACAGTCTCCTCCCAGGAAGCAAATTAAAGCAAAATGCACGGGAGGCTCTGGGGAAGGGACTACATTAGGCGAAAAAAATGGAAACACTGTATTACATTATCCCCAAATTTGCCAACAGTAAGACAAATTTGGCTTCTTCGAGGCATCTGGGTAGGGACAGATACTCACTGTCTTTGAAGATTTCATTACCATGAGTGAAACGGTTCGTTAATCACACCGTGAAGTCTTTTTCAGCAAATCTGTGATGTGTAAAATGGTGTTGAAAAGGTCATGTTGTTTAATGTAGGATAAAGAAACGTGATTTTAGTTTCGTAAGTCAATCATATTTCAGTGTTGTTAAGGCAAAGACTGTGTCAAATGCCAGCATCTTTAGTAAACAGGTTTGCTTATTGCTTTCTGTATCTCACAGAGAGAGTAGAAAATGACCTTGCTTGAAGAAAAAGTACCAATAATATGTCAAAATAACATTAACATCTTTCTCTGATTTACCAAGTTTTCCTGTTCCAAGTGACTGCTTAAATAAAAAACAAAGTGAAGTGATGAATAAGAGGGAGCTTGGATATATGAAGTCTGACAGAGGAAAAATACTCAAAGTGCAGAAGCAGCAATCCAGCTTGGCCATAAAGTAAATACATATTTACTTACAGAGCTCCATTATTATGTATGTATATTATGATAGTATGCACTGAGTTGAAATGTGCATAAGAGGTAACTAAAAAGGGATAATTTATTAATAAAATTATGACTTACTTCTTTATTCTCTTTCAAGAATCTAACTGTATGAGTGAATTTAAGGTGGAATATGCAAAGTGCATGTAGTATAAAATTTTTAATAAGGTTTTAAAATACTTCATTCAAAATACCCAGCCTAATTATCAGACTGGTCAGGTCAATATACCGGCAACAAATTGCTTTTGATCATAAGTTGCCAAACTAAACAACTCCAGAAAAACAGAACAGATGTTCTTGGGGATAAACAATCTGGGTCATTTTTGTAATTACGCATTTACATGAGAACCAAATCACTCTGTAAAATACAATATTTTTCGGTTTATATTCTTTGTTAGTCATTAAGTAAAGTGACCTGAGTGGCTCTGATGATTGGCCCTCCTGTTCCACAATATTAATTTCAGTGAACTTCTTAATCATTTAGTTAACCTGTAAAAGATGAAAAGGGGAAACAAAGCCTAAGTGGTTTGTCTGTATGTAACATGAATAATGAGAATTAATTTCAAGAAGCCAAGAAGCTTAATGCTCACCACAACAGGTTAGAAAATGCTCATCTAAAAGTTTTATGAGAGCTGGTTTCTCTCAAAATACACAAGTAAATAATGAATGTGGGAAATTAGGCAGTCCAACAAGCAAAAGAACTTTAAAGAAAAAAGACTTTACTACTTCGACTATTTTTCCTTCCACAAGCATAAAAATAACATGGGGAACCAGAGATTTCCCAGATCTGCTATGCATTCATCAATTTATCTTTTGTCCACATGGCTAAACCCCACCATAATATGGGTAGGTAAGGTAGCATTGTGCCTTACTTTACTGCTGCTTTCTACAAAAAAGGTGTTATATGGTTTGCCCTCGTGTTACACACACAGACATTCATTCTCTTATTGAAATGCTTGCTCTTATGTTTAGTCAATATGACATCAAAAAATATATTCAAATGTTGCTGGTGTTTAGTTTAAGATAGTTTTCAAAAAGGTCAGTATTCAAAAAGTAGCAATAATATGCATTGTTTCATCTGGAATGTTAGGAAATGTGGGTACTCTAAAATCTCCCCAATTTTAAAAAAGTAATTTTTCTGACATGAATACTTTAAGCAGTTTGTTTCGTAGAAGTTATAGCAACCTGAGATTTTGAAGAAATAAAATATTTAAAATACTATTTATTATATTAAATCAAAATTTCAACATTAACAAAAACATACAGTCAATGTTTCCTTCTGCAAATCTCTTTCTTATTTTTTCTTTTTCTCATACTCTCTGTCTTTCCTGTCACAAGAGTAACTGAAAAAAATCAAAATAAAATGATTTCCTTACTTCCCACTTGAAAAAAGTAAACTTCTCATCAGAAAAACAGTTAACTAATATTTTAGGGCTTTAGTATATTCTTCTTGTTAGTGATAGAAAAATTACACATTTGAAGATGTAAGATGTTGCTTCTATTTATGGAAAGAGTCCTACTTTTCACTCCCATTTTCATCTGGGGTGGTGAGGTGGGGAGAACAAGGGAACATAAGTATTTGCCATTATTTCAACATAAAAATGTCAAGCATTATAAAAATATTCTCCCTATTTTTCTAGAAGTGGTATTTTCCCACAAAACACTGGAACTACAATCTTTTGGAAATATTCTTATTTATGGGGTCAGACCTTTCAGATAAACAATTTTAGCTTTCAGGCATTACACTCACTGAAATTACCACACTTCATGATTCCGTCCACCAAAGACTTCAGGGACCTGAGATGGGTTAAGATGCAAGTTACACACCTAAGAGCAGTAGTGTGGTCCTGAGGCTGCTGGAGAGTCATGGCCCAGACTGGGGGGTACCCACCACTGGGCTTTTTCCTCAGCATCTCTTGGCCAGGGGTGTATCCTATTGCTCTGTCTGTGCCTGCAGAGCAGCTCCACCAGCAGGTGCTGCAAGTTGGGGCACCTACCCAGACTCATTCAGATTGGTTAAGTCCATGGCTCCTGCCTGAAGGGAGATCCATGCCACCCTGTATTTCTGGTCAAAACCAAAAGGTCTGAAGTCAGATATACCTGGGAGCCTGGGTTTGAAGTGGTTTATATGGTGGGGATTTAATCCAGTCTCGTGCTGAAGGGGAAGCAAGATGTCATCCCCAGGTGAGTGCTGAGGCACTTATACTGGAGAGCCCTTCCCTTTCTCCTGCCTCAGCTTCAGTGAAAACAAAAAGCCCCAAACAAACATCAATTACTACAATCCACCCCCACTAACCTAATGCACCCTGCATGCTCAACATGAGCATCCTTGGCAGCGCAAGAAATGGACTCCTTAAATAAGATTTTTAATGAAATAAAAGGCCTCTCTTAAACATACACTAAAAAGCATGGAGAACTGCCTCCAACACAAACACAAATCAATGTGAAGTATTTTATGAGCTCAGTCAATTTTAGATCAGTGTAAAAATACAGCTTTATTCTTGGTGAATGGAGCAGCATAAATAGCCAAACTAATTCTTCAGGGAGAAGTCAGAAGGTGCAAGCAAAAGAAGCCTGAGAAAAGAAAAGCCACACAAATACAGAGTTTGTCTTTTCAATGTTGTCTATATCTACAGGATCTAAAATACAGAAATAAATATATATAGGGTCCGTCAGGCAAAAAGACATTTTGAATAAGCTTTCTGCACCAAAAATTTGAAAGATTAATGAACAAATATTAGAGGGGATATTTCAGTCACCTCCTATCCTTAAAGAAATTAAATCCTTCCAATAACTATCCTTGATGCCTTTCTTTAAATTTGATACGAGCATTCTACCCCCACTGAGATTTATTATGACATTGGAGAACTTTCTCCTTGCTTCTGTATCGCTAAAAAATTTTCTTTCCAAGATGTGCTAGAAATTAATTTTGATGCACTTCATTCAGTACAGCGAGCTAGCAACCTGCTCCAACAGCAGAACTCAACCTGCATGCCCACACAGACCTGCAACACAGGATTGCTGTGGTCAGTATCTGGCCATGGGGCTTGTGTTACTTTTGCTAAGCCTCAGTGCCAATGCCTGTCCAGGTTGCTCTGTCTGACCTGACCACAGCTTCACTTTAACTTGCTTTGGCTGTAACTGCAGTTTTCCTTCTGACTAGGTGCCTGTGGCTATTTTGGTACTGCTGCTGTAGTTTTGTGTACATAGTAGTGATGCAGTAGGAGAAATACCCCCTTGGTGAGGGCTCTGGGATGTGCAGATGTGGGGTGAGGTGTAGGTGAGTACAGCACTGGGTGACAGGAGATGGGGCTCAGGTCTGGCTCTGAAGACCCCAGAGCTACAAAAAACTCACCCATGTCAGATAAAGAAATGAAGATCTGAAGCTGGACAAGACTGGTTTTAGGGGAAAAATAAACAGTATCTAGTATATGTATAAGGCTCTGTATTTAGTAAATATGGATCTCACGTGGAACTCAGACCAATTGAGAAAGAGCGAAGATATAAAGGCATGTTAGCTAACATTCAAAAATGAACTCAAATAGATCCTAGAGTGAGGAAGAAGAAAAACTATAAATATTAACACCAAATCCCTCCTGGTGAAGGACTATGGGTGCCAACAACTATCCACAACCCTGCCAACTCCAACACCTGTGCAAAAGCAGCAGCCCTAAGACCCAGAGGAGCTTGAGAAGAGGGAGCATTACACCAGGAGAAGGCCAGCACCGGTAGAAACTAAGGAGTTTGCATGTCACACTTTTAGCTGTATTATTATTGTGACTACAATTGAAAATTTTTCTGCATAGACATAGTCCTTCTTTTTCTGTAATAGTTATAGTTGGAGTAATAATGACTCTTGGACTGCAATCCTAAGGTTTCAGTTATAATAACAATAAATTCCTGTTTTTCTATATAAGTTGTTTCTGCTTTGCCCTTAAAACAAGATACTGAATATAACAACTAGCTTCACTAGATTTAAGTCCTCAAAATATTACTTGTTAGAAGTACTGAAATAGAGTCTCTTCTTCATTAGTTTAATATGAAAGACTAAACACTCTCAAAACTTTTAACTTTGAGCAGGCATCAACTGAAAATTCATTGGCATTTGCCAAAATTAAAAGGATATCAAGACATCAGATTTTCAGGTGGTGTAAGGTGTTTTTTCCTTTTGGTGGTGCAGAGCCCTGATTTCAGGCTCTGGGGCATGTGGCTTCCTTGAAAACCTGAGGTCTGGCAAATAGTAACTGCTACTCTAAGGAATAACTGGTATTCTAAGGATAAAATCTTGCTCCATCTGAATTCAGTGGGAATTTTGCCACTCATTCCTACTCAATGTTTCACTCAAGGAAATTTCACCTAAAACCAAATTCTTCAACCAAAAAGTCCAGGAGAAGATCAGAATGGATCACAGACATCTGCTCAAGCTTGAATCCACTGTTGGGATACCACTACTATCCTCTGTGCACTGCTGGAAGTGAAAGCATGGGCACAGCCCACAAGAACTGTATGGCAACACACAATACTCTGGAGCTGTTGTCTGTGGAATTTTCCAGCTGTGGTTCAGAGATACATATGGGTACATTAGATCAGCTGATGCTACAAAACACATTATAAATATAAAGGAAAAAAAACCCCAACCAAATGAAAACAATCCAAACAACAAAAGCCCTAACCAACCAACCAACAAACAAACAAAAAACCAACCAAGAGGAACATATCACATGCACCTGTGATTAAAAAAAGTGAAATAACATTATTAGAGTTATGACTAACTGGAATGCCTAGAAGAGCTGTACCACACCAGAAAAAAAATCAACCATGTCTATATGCATATCTATACATCTCTCATTAATTTCCTTTAGATTGTGTGATATGCAGGAGTAACTTTTAATTAAGCTTCACATTAAAATGTGTATACATGAGTATACATATATGAGGACACTTTATAATACTGACCATAAACATAAAATTTTAGTTCCCCTATGAAATATATCAGGAACATTGTTATTGCTGACCTATTTCAGTCAAGTTACATCATGTAAAGATGTAAGTCTATAAACCAAGAACATGGGTGGTCTCTTCAAACTAGGTATACTTTATACACCCATGGAAAGTTCTCTTGTCCTTGAGGTAACTGGTGATTTTAGACTCCCAAAGTATGCAGCTTCATGAAATGCTCTTCTGACTTCTTCTCAAGCACATCCCGCCCTCCCCCCCACTGTGCCCCAAACACACAAAAGCATTACTTTTGTTGCTTTGTCACAATAGTCTCTGGGTTTTTGCACATAAAGAATGGAACTTATCTTCTAAAGCTTAGATTTTCTGAGAAATTAAATGTCTGAGTCTGAATTATTCACTATTGGATCATTTTACAGTCTGCTGAGAGACACGGTTATTTCCAGAAGGCAATTCCTCCTTCTCTAAGATAGATCTTCAAGACAAATTGTCCACTAGGAGTGTCTACTTCTCTTAACTGGGCTTTGAAGGTGACCAGCTCAGACTGAGACAGGCTGCTGCAGCTCCACAGGTGGGGCAGGTGTTCCCAGCAGGCACATGTACACGCATATATCATAGAAGCATAGAATCACAGAATCATAGCAGCACAGAATCATAGAATGGCTTGGGTTGGAAGGGACCTTAAAGATCATCTAGTTCTAATCCCCCTGCCACAGACAAGGACACCTTTCACTAGAACAGGTTTCTCACTACACCTGCTCTTGCATTTCCTAAATGTGCATTTTTTCCTTCCTTGCTGTTGCTGCCCTTCAGAACCAGTGTAATCAAGACTAGCCCTTGGACTTCAGTGTGACCAAATGTAGACATGGCAAATCCAAGTGCACGTGCTTCTTAGGGGCATGGTTTCTCCTGGTGCCCGGTCATGTCTACAAAAAGACTTCACAGTAGCAGGAAGCTAAGGATTTCAAAAGGTGCAATACCTGGTACCAAATCCAAAGTTTATATCTGGAACTGGACATAGGCATTTGTGAGTTTCATTAGCTCAAACCATCTCTGATCTGGTCCCTGGTCTTCAAACTCACCTGCAGCTGGAGGGCATTAGTCATCCCACTGGAGCCTGTCTTCTGGTATATTTTTGTCCAAAAGGAATCCAGTTTTTGTGCTCAAAGACCTGACTCTGCTTAGAGTCAAAGCACAGTAAGTTGGGACAATTGAGAAACTCAACTGAGAAACTTCAACTGTGGCAGAAACATGACTATAGATGCACCTTCAATCAGATGAAATGAAACCAGAAGTTGGCATCTAACTTTAAATAGAAAAGAGGGAAAGAGAGATAGAGAGCGTGGCATTTAGCAGACAAGAACACATTTAATGCATTCCTAATGTTAGAGTTAGTCCAAAGAAAATACAAAACATGTGTAGTGTGTTAGACCCACATGCAGTTCCAAAGGGCTCCCTCTGTGGTGAACACACCGATGCACTGCACTGCTGCTGACAGACACTGTATGAGGTGAAGGCAGCCTATCGTGTCCCACGCTGCCTGGAGAGTGACCTGGAGCCAAGTGTCCTCAGAAGTATGCACCTTTTTTTTTGTATGCACACTTTTTGGTTTGGGGAGATCTAGTAGGTTCATGCCAAATGAGACTGAGACTGGACTAACCTGTGTGATTAGAAGACAAAACTTGGGAATGAAGTGGGAAGTTATTATTTGACAGGACAGATGTACCTGATGGAGCCAATACTCTCCGGGAAGAAAAAAATAATTATCTATTCACCAACAAACAAAAGCTCATTTCTGTTGGAGAACTAGTCCTCGTATAGTATGTCACTTTTTTTTTTTTTTACTTTGAAAGTATAGTATTTAATCTTGTGTATTTATTAAGCAAATATTACAGCCATTTGAGTGTAATTACAGTTAGTGATGGGTTCCATATTAGTTTGCAAACAAGGAATGGTATTTGAAAAAGTAGCATACTTTAGGCTTCCTGAACTAACTGAAAAATTGTAGACCATGCCTATTATGAAGGCAGGAAAGTTAATCAAATAAAGGTGGAATGTAGGTGTGCTCAACCTGCAAGTTGGTTGATAAAGGCCATATGGGTGCTCTTACACAGGAATAAAATTGCTTTCATTTTCTGCAGCTTAATTCTGTTTAAATTGCTGCAAACTCCAGCCTCTTATTCTGAGTGAAAACACATGTCCCAGGAGTTCAACGTGCTTGAACTTATGCCTGTTAACTTCAGCACTTGATTATCCATAACTTTCCAAAGCCTCCCCACCCAAACTTGCCATTAAAACAAGCTATTGCTCCTACTTATATACAAAGTGTGTAAGCAGGCATTGCAGCACCAGCTGCACTTCAGCCATGTGGAGCCCTTCTAATGAGCACTCTTCCCCACATTTGCATGTGTCTTAAAAAGTTAAACTCCCTAAGACAGAAAGGGGAAAAATTGAAAATATTCAAAGAAATCTGGCCCTTTTCTATGCACTTTTTCTGATTTTGTCCCAAGGGCTCTGGATCCACTTCTTTCTCTTACATTAAAATGATGCAAAAATGGCAATATACATCCAAAAAGACCATGGCAGACTAAAGCTGTAGTCAAGCCTTAGTAGGAGTGCTGCTTTCTGGTCCTCACTTCTACCAAACTCCTTAGGAAGATAAACTACAAGTTGTTCTGTTGCACCCTACCTATAAAATGTCCTTCACCATTCAGAGAAGAAATAGTTCTTGATATACTGTTTCTGATTTAATTTTAATATTTAGCATTGCATCATATTTCTCACCATTTAAAAACACGGGAAGTAGTGAAAAGAAAAAAGAAAAAATCCAGAACGGCAATAAACATAAACTGATTCATAGCTGAGCCAATTGCCCAAACTGTCTGGCATGTGTTTGATGTATGGGATGATGAGAAAATTCTTGTAACAACTATTTCATTTGTGTGCTCCTAAATAGGGCAAGAATATTCAGAGGATGTGCATCACTACAAAATAATTCACTCATTGCAGATCTTGTTCTATGCGGCATAATGGCAATACTGCCTTGATCTATTTTCATGCAGCCATGGTTCTCCACCTGTGGCAGGAGTACCACTGGCATCACAGCAAACCACTTCCAAGGCCATAAAAAGGTAACCTCCCTCTTCCTATATAGATGCTAATTTGAGTAGCCCAGGAACGCCCTGTTCAAAGGCTATTATGAGTAGCTGTTTACGCAGGCATCCATCCTGTGGCTCAGCTCACCGCCTGGCTGCCCTGACTCTTCCCAACCACCACAACTGCTGACCCTATTTGCAGACACCTGGGCTTTGAGAGACAGAGGCAGTGGAAGGCTGAGCTGTGAGGCTGATGCCCCACTGTGAGAGTATGTGGTCGGAGAAGATGTGAACAGCAGCAATAGAGACAATATTCAGTGTCATCACCAGTGATGTCTGTCTGTTCTGGATGTGAACAGCTCAATTGTACAGCAGTATTTCCAGAGTATCTATGAATGACTGCTTAGGAAAAAGTTTAGAGGTGAATGATGAGATCTATACCTCTATATGACTCTTGTTGATAGATGGCTTCTTATTTTCATTGTTTTTAAGGAAGTTTTACATTTGCTGTGTAAACTAGATGGGAAAAAAATTCAAACCTGCCCACTTTGGACGAAAAAGTCTAAGCTCCATGGATACTGTTGCTATAATACGTCTTAGCAATAGAGTAACTGGACTCTATGTTCCCTACCTAGGTTCCCTACCTAAACAGATCTGTGAGAAAATCTGATTTGTTTGGAAGCTCTAGAATTACATTGAGAAAAAATTAAAATATTAGAATTACATAAAAAATTGTAGAATATTAGAATGATGCCAATAAAAGCACAGAATGGCTTACTTTTGCTAAATAATCCCTTAATTTTAACACTAAACCTTGTATGTCATAGTAAGTTTAGATAATTTAATGTGAACATATACGACATCTTAAACTGTGCCAAGATTTTGTGGGTGACCTCAAATTCAACTTCTGAGGAAAAGCAAATATGTTGGGAACTTATTCAAGGAAGAAAGCATCCACTTTTGGAACATTTTATAACCAAAATCCTATGACGGAATGCAAAAACATAAAAGAGAGGAAGCAGCTGAGATTCTGAGCATCAAGAGTTAAAAATGTTTACCATGATATTAAATTTAAAAAAAGTAAAGACTTGAGAGAGTTGAGAAGTGCTGCTTGTCTTTGGTATTTTTAGACTTCTTTACACTTCTGAGAATCTGGGAAACTCACAAAACCTAAGACTACTTGAAAACATACTTACTAGCTACATAATGTATACTTGCTGCATACTCTAACTCAAATGGATACACTTAATTCTCAAGGAAACCAAAATTTTAGGGGGGCCCTAAGTGACTAAATCTGAACTTCACCCTGAGTAGAGGCAATGGCATAAACCTCCCTCCTGATCCCTGGTTCCCCCACAGCACAGAGCCACTGTTGGGGTAGCGGGCCCATGAAAAGATGGAGCAGTCAGGCTGCAGACAGAGTCATAGCTACAGACACCAGTCAATGATAGGACTGGATAATTCAGAGCTGTGCTCACCCCTCCAGCCCCAGACACAGGAGGGGTGGGTTGCAAAGGACTCCATCATGAGAGCAGCAAAGACCTGTGTGCTGCAGTGCAGCATTCCCTGCCAATGTAAGCCAGCTGCCTGGATTCCACAGGGATGCCAGCCTCAAAGAGAGGGGAGGTGGTGGAGGGCTGCCGGGTGGGCACTGGCTCCCACATCCTGCACTGTGGGGCCTTTCTGCCCTGAGCATGCCAGGGGCACCAGCTCTCCCCTCTCTTCCCTCCCTGTTCACCAGTACATTGGGGTATCCTCCTACGGACACCAGCATTTTGTTGTGTTTCTCACTGAACCAAACCTCAGGAGTGCTGTGGGACAGCCTTTTGGGAACATCTCTGGGAGTTATAGGCTTGCTTTCTGAAATGTCCAAAGGGGAAAAAGAGCCCTGAGCTTATGAGGCTGGGAGTCAGGCCCCTGGGGCTGCCAGCTGTGCATGCCCCACAGGTTGTTTAGCCTTTGTGTGCCATGTTTTCTACCTCTGCAAGACGAGGACTATAATATTTCAGAGGAATATTACACATTCTGAGTGAGAGATGCTACATAAATATGAAGGCAGTGATAGGTGGTCATGTCAAGCACCAGGACAAATAGAGTGGAAAAGCTTTTAAAAGGCTAATCTCAAGCAGGTGCACATGTGTGTGCAGGGAAACTTCAGCTTGCTCAAGACATCAATGCACTTCTTGAGAGCTGGTGAGAATTAATGGAATTATCCATATGAATACCATGAAGCAATAAAGACTTGAAACAGTTAAATGGGTTGGCCTTCTCCATTCTGTGGCAGAAACATAAACTACATGCTGCATTCAAATATCATGTTAAAAAATTTGTTGCATAAATTTGGATACGCATTTATGACAAAAATGCTTCTGGAGCACATGAATGTTAATGTACTGGTCAATCCTTCCCCAACAAAGCATTTAAAAAAATAACCTTCTCCCTATACGAAATTCTTATGGAATATATGATTGGCAAATGCTAATTTTATCCAATTCTTAACTCTTGTGTACTACTATGAGTGACATGAATTGCATGCAAATGTACAGAATCCATTTTGACTCTCTGACTTAACTGTCTCTGATGCTTTTGATGCCCCTCTGTAGTCACTTGACTACAAATTATAACACAGTGGACTTTTCATATATAAAGGGTAAATAGCTTGAGATTTTTAAGCTTTATTCAAAGTGTAAGCAGTGCACACACTGGTTTAATATTACAAAATAACTTCTGAAAAACTCCAGTATTTTCTCACCATAAGTGTTCTCTTTCCTTTCTTTACTCTCTGAAAACAGAATAAGAGAATAATATGTAGTCTTGTTGTTATGCCACTGCATTTGGACAGAATTTTGACATGTGTTTTCCTGTTGCTGTTGTTACTATAGAAAGAGCTAATGTGACTGACAGAAACTTCTGAGGCATTATGACGAAACAAACTAATTGACTCTTAGGAGAAAAAGAGCAGAACAATTTTTCCTAGTACTATGTATCTTCTCCTGGGCAGAAAGGTCATGATGACAAAGTAACAAAATTGAAAGATGAAACAACTTTACAAAACATGAAAAAATCCCATTCCTCTCCTCTTTGACACGCTTGTCACAAAGATGACACTAAAACAAGCCTCCAGATACTCAGCATTAATAGGCAGTGATGAACAACAAGGTTCCTGCTCTCTCCTCGTGTGCAAGGATGTTCAGGGGAAACCAATACTACCAAAGTTGATACACTGAATTCTCTCTTCCATACACATAATAGTAATTTGTTTGGTGCTTTGAAGTTAATGGAGTTATTCTGGAGTTAATTGGGTTTAACCAATGAAAAATTGGACCCACTGGAACAAGTGCTAACACAAAAGGCTTTGGAAGCAGGCCTGCACTGCTGGTCACAGAGACTAACAGTGCAGAGGAAAAGGACCTCTTAGAAAACAAGAGAGTGTTAAGAGTCTTAGAAAAAAGGAGAGTGATGCAGAGGAAACTTGCCTACTCTTTTGAATTGGCAGCTGTATCACACGCTGTGGTGGGGAAGGTAGTCAGCAGCACTCTCCACTGGTTCCAGCCAATTATCTCCTTGGTGCTTCATCACAAAAGGGATGTGGATAAGGTAAGATGATCAAAAGAGAAATGTCTAAGTGGTTAGCAGAGGTCTGAGCAGATGTGGAATACTGATGTCGGAACTAGTTAGTCATATCCAATGCCTTGAATTTATACTTCCAGCTGTGCTGGAAAAAAAAAATCCAGAAAATAAATTCATTTCATGTTATTTGAAAAACTCTCTTCAAGTTAAAAGATTATATCAATTCTAGCTTCTTACAGTAACACAGGATCAGTTGGTCAAATAATTTTTATGATCTCAAATCAAGAATGATGCCACCAGCTTTACCCTAAATTCTTCCCATGGTTACTCTGTGCATTTGCATAGTAATTGCATTTACAATATGCAAGCCCACATAATGTGCCCCAAATAAAATCCATTCCTAAGTCTAAGATTTTTATATCCTTCAAATACATGCATATTAACCAGCAAGGTTTTATCTTTCACATACTGACTCATTTCCTTCTCCAGTAAATAATCACTGTGTAACCCATTGACTTTCTCCATGATTATTTGCAGCTATAAGAAGGATTTCCTGCATTAACAGTAAGACAGGTGCCATGGAATTGAGATACATTCATGTTGCTTTATACATTTGTGAAGAATTTAACCTGTAATTACTGGAGATGGTGATGGTAATTTTCTATAGAGTGCAGAAGGACGTGTCAGACGTAAAACCTGCTCAGCATTTTCCCTTGTTGGGCTGTTACTTTTTCTCTCCTGCACTGAAAGGAAAAAAAAAAGGTAATTGGGAATTTTTCAAATATACCACATCTTAGATCCATTGCTAGCATTGCTAGCAGGGAGTATGTTTCCTTTTCATATGAACTATGAAAAAGGCCATCCTTTTGTCTTAGGCACATTGCATGCTCTTTCTTAGCAAATACTGCTGCTGTCTGCTAAACCTCTTTCATGAAAACAAAGATGCATCATTGTCATTCAGGCCACAATGACCATCCAAGCCATCCTAAATTTATTTCTGAAGGCTGGAAAATCACTTGTGCTTCCTTCTCTATAGACTTTGCCTCTGAAATTACACAGGAAGCTTTTCTCTTCTGTTTGACACCTGAGTACAAGTGCTAGCCTGCTACAGCTGCAGGTGGTGTCTAAGTACCTGCAGTGTGGAGATGAGACATAATGGGTAGATAAAAAACAAGAGGGTTTTAGTGGACAGGCAAGGATTACAAAGGCTTTTGTCCCCTCCCAGCACCATTGGCTGTCACAGCATGTCACCCATGCCAAATAATCAGATCTGATCAGGTGGCTGTGGAACTTCTGTAGGTAGACTGCATGTGGTCCCAAAATGTTGCCTTCACCTAGGGCTTTTGGGAGGGGTTTTAGCTATGGAATCGTCATGGACATTTCATTGCTATAGGTTTTCCATTAGTCAAGAGTGACAGAACAATATTTTTCATCATGAGGTAGGAGCCTCAGTCCATGGCTGTCATATGCTGCCTTGCTTCTGAACGTCGTTGACTTCCAAAGTGGAGAGATGCAATCCAGTCAACTGGGAAATAACCTCAGCTCTGGAGAGAAAAGTGTAAAATTCAGGCTAGTTCAAGAGACAGCAACTGACCTGCAAAGAAAGGGAAAGTGTACAAATAAATCATTGTGATGCCTTCAGTTCTGACCTGACCTTCATCAGTCCCAATAGACTCATTCCAGATTATTTGCAAGATGACTTATTTCTAAAAAGCCATATGGCCACATTTACACAATAGGAATTCACATCAGTGTAATGCATTATGCAAACCGATATGAACCTGTGCACAGATGCAAGGCAGATCTTAAATTGGATGGAGTTCCATTTTAGTTATGCAACCATATATGCTGCATCAGTGCAAACATTAACATGCACTTATGCTACAGATTTGCTGCCGAAAAGGTACTTGAACAAATGTGGATATGCTAGTGCAGTATTCTCTGTGTTGTTCAACATCATGAGAGGAGAGTTCTCGCTGGAACGCACTCCTTTGAGAGGCTGGAAGAATCAAAGATATCAGTGCTCTCTGGCTAAAATGGAGTCCTCTCTGTCATTGCTTTCCCTCTGTAATAATTTTAATAATAGCAATTAAACTAGATGAATTATGTGCCTTTTCCTCCTGCCCATGTTGAGCAAGAAGAGAACCAAAGATCGATATTAATTAGGTTATGTAGTAGACTCATTTAATTCTCTAAAACACTCAGAATACTACAAAGAAGAGCACAATGGAAATACCTTGGAAGATTAGATTAGTTAAGTGTGATACCCAGCTTTCACTGGGATTAATAGAGTTTTTAAAATTGAGATGGTTAGAGGAATCTGAACTGAGACCATGGCATGCATTCTTGCTGAGCTATTCAAACAGTGATTGAGAGCTTTGCCAACGATTTCAACCTGTGACTCCTAGCTCCTGACTTCCCACTGCTTATCCTTTGACAATTACAGAAACAAAAGCTTCAGGAGATCTCAGGACTGGAGCAGCACTCATTGGACTGTCTGGGTAGGAGAATGGCCAACTTTCTTGTGAGACTTTGAGGCTGTGAAAATAGAAGGAGTTAAGAAATGAGAGAAAATGGTTTTATCTATAGTGTGCTATTGACTTCTTGTCCTCATTCCGCTCCTTTTTCAAGCATGGGTGTGGAGGAGTATGTTGTGGGAAAGTAAGCTGTTGTGATACTTTCAGTTTATTCTGAACTGTTTTGAGGCAGTGCTTAGATTACATCCCCAGGTCACTTCCAGAGCACCCTACGGTTCTCCTTTGGGATTTATGACGCCTCCAGGACATCCTTGATTGTTGGTTGCCAAAGTATAGGGACTGGAAGATGAGCTGAAGACTGCCCAACCTCCTGTCCATCCCTGGCTTCTCCTGCTGGATGCTGCCTGCTCTAGCCTGATGTTCATATTCAAGACAGAGTACAGCAGAGCATGAACCTAGACATGGAAAGCCATGCCAGAGACTGTGCTATGAATGTAGTTCCATCCTTAAGTCCCTAAAGGTAAATCTATCCAAGTCTTGGAGTACTTCCAGGCATGAGAATGCTTGTGCTACCAAACTGCTCAAATGTTGCCCAGCACAGCTAATACTCATAAAAAAATCCCAAGCACTGTTAGGGTGTCAGCAGGGCTGGAAACCATTCAAAATATGCAGGCTGCCTGCAGCCACTGGGTTGTGGAGGTAAAGGCTATTTAATGCCAGGAACATAAGCCACTCTATAGTAGCTGAGACCAGTGCTAGAGAATGAGCTGGGCACATTTAATTCATCAGAGTTCAATTCATTAGCTCTAGTACACTAAGGAACGAAAAAAACTAACATCCAAAAAGGTTTTGTTGAGCACTTGATCTGGGCTTGTTTTGGGAGAAGCTTACTTTCTTCTCTGATTAATTAAAGTTGTTTTGACTCCTCTGTGGCTGAATCCCTGCTGAGTCACTTTAGGTATTTCAAATCCATCTTGTCCAATCTAACTGCCTTTTTTAAATCCTTTTCTTCTAAAACCTACCCATGTTTCGGATCTCTTGGCTTTCATGACAAAATGTTCACATTTTCTCATTTATTTCCTCCCAATTTCAATACTCTGTCGTATCTTCTGACTTCACACTTTCTCACTCTTCCCCATCCTTAATTCCAGATGTACCTACAGATTAATCCATACATATATTTGCTTTCATTGCCTCTTATGCTCCTTGTTTTCCCCAATTTCTTATACTATTTTCTTTTGATTATTGCATTGCTTCACATTGTATATTCCCTGTCACCCCTTTCATAATGTCATCTTTTCACCTTGACCCATCATTCCTTTCTATACTGATACTTTTCCTTCATTATTACAATTCTTTACTATTAGAAAATTTGCAAAAATATTCCTCATTCTTTCCTTTCATAATAATATTCCTCTACTTTATCATTGTTTCTTATGCCTTACCCAGGTCTGGCTGTAAACAGCAGTACGAAAAGAACATTACAGAGGTCATGGTACAGAAAAGTCCAAACCATTGCACTAATGTGATATACGAACACTTTGCATTCTTAAGTAAGTCTAACATGCACTCCGGTAAACACTGATCTGTAGGCATGCTTTTGATTTGGCCATTAGACTCCCTAAATTCCCTTTGATCTCTATGTGACATCACCATGTAACATTTTCCATGTGAATCCAGGAAGAATTTGGAGTCCAGGAAGGACAACTCATAGGAGAGGACCTTAGGTCACAAATTTTTCAAGCTGTAAACATGTAAAAGTATGGAATCTCAAATAACTTCTAATCATAGCAATATTGGAGCACATCAGGGTATATTTAATTGTAACATTGATTGACAAAGAGACAAGAGGTTAGCAAAGGCATACAGAGCTTTCAGGAAGCTTCATAAGAGAGTCTGGTGCAACAAACACCTGAAGAAAAGTACAAACATTAGTGTTTATAAAGCCATTGTACTGTCTACTCTTTTATATGGGTCTGAATCATGGGTCATCTACCACCATCACCTGCAACTTCTTGAATGTTTCCATCAGCGCTGCCTCTGTACAATCCTGAACATCCACTGGACTATGTGACTAATGTTACTGTCCTTGAACAGTAACAAGTCACCAGTATTGAGGTCACCAGTATTGAGGCCATGCTGTTGAGAACACAACTGCACTGGGCAAGGCACCCAGGATGGAGGATCACTGCCTGCCTAAGATTGTGCTTTATGGGGAACTTGCCACCGGCTGCCACAATAGAGGAGCCCCAAAGAGGAGATACAAGGACTCCCTGAAGCAACACCTCAGCCTTGGCCATATTGACCACCACCAGTGGTCCACTCTGGCCTCAAATCGGGAATCACGGAGACACACCATCTATAACGCTGCTGCCTCCTCTGAAAACTCACGTAGAATTAGCCTTGAGGAGAAAAGACATCGCAGAAAGACCCGCGCCTCGTCAATCCCACCTAAGGAGACTTTTAGCTGTGCCTTTTGTTCCTGGACTTGTCTACCCCGCATTGGCCTTTTTAGCCACCAGTGCACTTTAGCAAGCGTAGGTAGAGCCCTTCCTACATCTTTGTTTGCAAAGCTTAGCCATGATGATGATATGCTATTTTACACTAGGAATATTTCAAAATGTGGGGTTTTTTTTCCTTTTGCTGTAAAGTATGTTTGAAAATAATAGATGCTTCTTGAAATTCAGGACTACTTCCATAACAATAGTTTTTAGAAAAAGTTGTTGGGTATGAGAAATAAAGCAAATCTGTCAAGCTTCCCTGGTTAATAGGAACCAAATTACTCCTGTCCACTTCATCCACAAAAGATATGAAGTCTTCTGGAACTGGAAGACTTATATTCTATTTAATATATTCAGAATAAATACTGTCCAAGCAGGATGAAGCCTGCACAGCATGAACAAAGAACGTGCTATATTTAAGAGGTCGTGTCTGACTTTGAACATATGGCAATGATTCCTAAAGTCAGAAATAAAATGTAATACTTGTAATATGGCATGTAATACTTTCTGTACTCCACCAAACTACCAGGGAGACAGATAGTCCTTTTCTGAGTATACTGACAAATGCCCCTCCTCATTATGGTTTTGCCCTTTTTATATTACAATATCATTATTCTTTTTCTATTGTACTCCAGTGTGCAATTTAGATGACTACATTCTTTGGCAATATTAAATATTTTCAGGATTGCTTAGAAAATGATCAGATATTTATTATTCTTCTGCTAATATGAATTCATCAGTAAAAATATATACCTCAAGGGGAGCCACCTCTTGCCTTTAACCAAACCAGCCAACCATTCCAAAGGTAATAAAATAGCATTTATAACCAGGAATAAACTGTGACATTTCTTTCTAATGAGATTTCCAAGCTGAGTCTTGTTGGCAGCCATTTTACATTTCTGATGCTAATAATGCATGGGAACCTGATGTTAATAATTAGTAACTATTTTCTTTTATAATCTTTTTCTAATAATTTTAGCACAGAAGCACACTTCCCCTGGGTTTCTTTCTGTTTTGAGCAGGGCATTTGTGTTGCAGTAGCATAGATGCAGCCTTAGCCTAGCATGGTAGCTTAACAAACAGCCTCCTTGAGCTTGTGTCTGAAAAAAAAGGAAATGAAAAGGCCCACATAATACCACCTGTGTATTTATTTTCATGAAGGAACAGAAAACTGTTCTTATGAAATGGCAGCTCCCCCTACACCTCCAACAGGGTAGCTAATGCTCCTGAAAAAATCTCTGCATCTGCAGGGACATATCCATTGTCCCTCTGCCACTGGCTTGCACCTTTCTCATGGCAGCACTGCTCTTTCCCATCTTTTCACATCACTGTGAAGCTGCATCAAGATGCTCAGATGGGAGAAACCACGAGATGCAGAAGGACAAGAGCCCATCACATTGCCAGGGATTACTCTTCAGCAACAAAAGGAACCAGCCACTTGACTCCACATGGAAGGAAGCACGAAGTGGATACAATTTGAGCCAGAGGAAACACGTGATCAGAGGAAAGATAATTCCCACCACCATGGGAAAGGTTAGGAGAAATTCTTTGATAGGCATCATTGCAGGAGAACACGTAAGATGGTTGGGATGGTCCTCTTTGATTGTTGAAACTTATTAAACCTCTGCATGTCCCCCAAAACCTGGGGAAGGAGGAGTCTCAGCAGGCAATTACTTGAGTCCATTGTTTGAGAGAGGCAGTGGGACTCATATTGTGTATGGAATGGTTTCTTTTTTATTTTAAATGAAGAAACCTAATTAAAATGATAGGAATTTCCTAGGGAAATTCTCAGCCTGTTCATTTTTTAAGAGCCTTTGTATTAAAAAGGTGTTTGAAGTCCTTGAATTTTTACCCATTAGCTACCTTTAATCTAATTTCTAATCTCTTAATAGCCTTAATTGAGTTCTGAATACTTTAAATTATTAAACATCTTTGGTGGATTATGATTTCTATTTCTGATTATACAAAACAATATCAATTGCACAACACCTCCCACCCCCATTTATGTCAAAATAAACTATCAGGGATGTAAGGCATGTACTTTAAGGGCAAGATATTTGCATTTGAAATACTATTTTAAGAGATGTGTGCTTTCAAGCAGGTTGAAGAAGACGAGTGGCAAGAAATGAGGGAACAGAAGATCCCAATGTAGGCCCTGAGTCAATGGAGGGTCATTCTCTTTTTGGCCTCCTTGTTGTATGGGTAGAGGCTGCCAATGGACACAGAACAAGCTGCCAGTGGGGTGGTGGGCCACACAGCCCCCCTGAGACATGGGCGGGAGAGTTGCCTACTCAAGTGGGATGGAACTCCTTCCCATCCCACCCCCAGACCTTCACACCCCCCCACTGCTCCAGTGCCAGGGACAACTGGTCAGATTTAGACCTCAGATTAAATCAGCTTGGGTCTCCAACTCTATGCCTCTTTGCTCTTCCAAACTTTCTTAATTTGCCCAGTCTCTCCCCTCCTCGGAGGCTTAGTACTTTACTGTACATCTGATCACGAATCTTCCTCTTCCTCCTTTACTTCCCCATGGGCCCCTGGCATCAAGACAATTTGTTATTTCACTCCACCTCCACTTTATTCCCCCTTCCCCTTGGAAGATGCCAGCCCTGGCAGGGACAGCAATCCTTACACTGATGAGACACCAGTTCAGACACCACTCTGAAGGCAAAAAAGCTCTGGGGAACAGAGGACAGATGACAGCCCTATCAGACAAGGGATGAGCAAATGTCTTAACTCAAGGAGAGAAGCAACTTGTTCTACGTGTTGCCACAAGCTGTGGAATAAAATACTCTCTAGTAACGCAGATATGGCATCCAAGGCAGATATTTGTAGCATGAGCTAATACCAATAGAAAAGCTCGATTCTTATCAAATAAAGTCTCCTTTGTAAAAATCCGGAATTTATTTGCCATCAGAAAACAAGATTTATTAAACTGGAGAAACTATTAGCTTTTTTCACTTTGTTTGATAGTTGATTTTTTTAACTCTATTTTTATTAGATCTCAACTTTAGACACTGTTAATTTGCCTCCACTTGTTTTCATCTCCCTTCCATCTGAAGAATCAGCTTTAATATCCAGCACCAGAAACAACATCTTTTGAGAGCTAAATTCCTTTCCCTAACTTCAGGGCAAGATTTCAAGTTGTCATTTCTGATCATCTTGTATGTTTTCTAGAGACCCTAGCAAAACATCCATGAAGTTTCTGGGAACCCACAGTTATGCTTGTAGCTCATCATTGGTACCCACTGTAGAGTCTGACTTCATATACATAAAATGACCATTCAATGTACCACTGTTAGAGCCTTGGTCTAACTGCCATCTTTATCCAGGATGAGCAGTGTTATACTTCAGAAGTTGTCCTATTGATTAAATAGGCACAAAAAGCACGTTATTAGACAGACTTGAACTACTTACTGGTATTATTTTCAATCTGTATTGCTGTAGCAGCTATGTTTGCCAGTTGAACTCCAGGGAGGAATTTTTTTTACAATGTTCCACAACAGAAAAGCAGTATCTTCTGTGAGTTTGTAGTCTGAGGTGCTGATCCAGGAGGTGTGTATGCTCAAACTTATTTGCTGGACCTGTCAATCCATATCCATGGATGTACAGAGAATGCATATTAAAGCAGATATATAGTCTATACTGCTGGGTCCAGGCTTGTACTTCAGATGTAATCTCATTCCTGTTCTTTTTATTTTTCTTTCAATACTGAATTTTGCTGCGTACTTACTTTTACATTTACTACCTAATATATTGAGACTTTCCTAACAAGTATATTTAGATACATTTTTAAACACAGTAATTTTTAATGCACTATATGGCTCAGAGTAATTCTAAAAGATGAGTTAAGACATAAGTCTGTAGTTCAGCATCTCTGCAGAAGCTTATCCCATACACTTTACATAAAAGGCCTGACTCATACAAGTGTGACAGCAAGATGAAGGCCACTCGACTAAAAGACAAAAACAGCCAAAAGACTTTGGTTAAGGCATTTTGGCTTAGACGCTTTAGTTTAAGAAGGCCAGCATAAAAAGTCATTCAGCTCTCCTTTTGACTTCTTACCCTAGAAAGAGAGAAAAATAATAAAACCAGGCAGCAATAAATTTAGAGCAAATTAAAAAAAAATACTTTTATGTAGCACATGTCCTGACTCTAGAATTCATGGCTGTAATAGGTCATCATTTTAAATACTAAAGAGGCTAGGCCTCCCCACCACAGCCAAGCCAATGTTCTTCAGTGAGGCTGAAACAAGATCTGAATAAAAGAGTGAGATTTATTTCAGTATTTATGAGAACAATAGTAAAGGTAGTTAGATCCCATGCTCAGCATTTCATCTGTTTACTGAAGTGGAGGAGTAAACTCCCTTTTAACATTCCATAATTTGATAAAACCACTACAAAGGTTTAAAAGTAATAGAGACTAACCATGGGGACAGTACTGGGTCACAGGTGCTTTACTGAATAACTTGCTTTAGCTACAAATTACCCTTGCAAGCTGTAGGAATCCCCATACACGCATAATTATCAACTATAGGACTACATACACATGTACAGAGAACTTACTTCCCGTGTCTTAATCAATGAAGAACTTTTCAGCACGATGAGAGTTATATAATGGTGCTATAAATTATATGTCAGACTTCAGTCTGCTCTTGGGTATTTACACCTCTAAACCTTTCAAAGTACTGGTTTCTAATTAAAATTATGACATGCTCTTTCAACAACAATAACCCAGTATGTAAGGATTCTGCATTCCTTGCAAATCTTTCACAAGGAAAAAAGTCAGCCTTAATTTGCAAATGAAGTTTATTGTTTTCGTGGCTTTAGGTAAGGCAACCTCTTTAGAAGCAGATGGCCTCATCAGTGTGCTGGCAGGAATGTGACACAGGAGACATGAGTTTAGAGCCAAATTCAAGGAAAATTACGGTGTGTAAGCCCCTGTTCTCAGTAAAAAGAAGATTCTTCTCAAAGGCAAGTAAATCCTTTAAAGTGAGGGTCAAGTCTACCTAACACTGGTAGGGAGACTCTTCCTGGGTCTCCAGGGAGGTGTTACCAACCCTATATATGCCTTAGTGGCCCTCATCACTTCAGCCTCACGCATTGAAGAAGCAGGAGAGCTTTCACTGACAAAACCATGCAAAGGAACTGATTCCTCTGCTGTCACCACTTCAGGGCTGGGGAATCCTCTTTTTTCCTCACATATAGATATTAAATGTCAGTGTCAGCAGCTGGTGTTCTGCAGCCAACACCGTCAGAGGGAACATTTCGATGGTCGCTGCCTTTGGCAGGAGAAGCAGGGTGAATGCAAATGCAGGCAAGGCTGTGCAGTGGCCAAGGAACTATCAGGAAAACACCCTTTTAGCACTATTTATTCTCTGCATGGAGCTCCAGAGGGGAGATGCCACTTCCTGAGAGCAGAGGCTCCGAGGAAGCGTTCCTGAAAAGGGTGCCACGGCTATTCTAGGAGGAATCTTTCTGCACTTGGGAGGGGCTCCTACAAAAAGACACTGTGGCACGGGGTCTGTGGGAATTGCTTTCTTGGAGTAGCCTCCAGGATGATGCAGCCTGGGGAAACAGAATGAGCAGATGTACAGCTCCAGCAGTGCTGGTCCGCCGCAGGGATGGTGGATTTTCACACGTCCAGCCACCATACCTTGGTGGTGCAACCCACGGGACAGGGAGGGCAGAGGAGCGCTCTTCGCGCCGAGGTTGCCTAAGTCCTACCCCCATTCTGCTGGCTGACTTCGCTGCTGTTTGCCCCGGTACAGCATCCTCGGCGTGAGGCGGGCAAAACAAGGTGCAGCTTCTCTCATGGTGTAGTTCCTCTCCCGACCGCCCAGACCCCGGCCAAAGGCCGCCACCTCATCGGTGCTGCCCACCAGCACGGCTCCCTCGGGGCGCCCGGCGACACCGTCCATCATCGCCGTTTTACAGCCGAGCTTCTCTCCACCCCCCCCAGCAAAAAAAAAAAAAATCCCAAGTTTTCCCTCCCACGCAGCGATGCTTTTCTCAGGGAAAATAAAATCCAACAAACTCACACCCCAAGCGCTAGCTCTAGTGCCACTGGCTGCGCTCCCCCGCAGGCACTCCCGCTGCCCCGGCCCGCCGGGAGCAGGTGCTCGGCGCTGCCGCCGCCC
>WEIV01011814.1:39218-73869 GCA_013390005.1 Calyptomena viridis | reverse complement strand
GGGAGTTGGCGGGGGGGGGGGCCCTTGCCCCCCCGCTCTGGGGGGTGGAGGGGGGGGGGGGGCTGGCGATCCTCGGCGGCCCGTAAAGCCGGGGAAGGGGCCAGGAGCAAGGCTGTGCCCGGGGGAGCCTGGGATGCTCCCGGGCGGTGACCGCGGTGTGGGGATGGAGCCGCCCCCGCAGCAGCNCAGGGGGTCCCCGTCCCCATCCCCGGGGGAGATACTTCCAGATCCCTGGTTGGAGGGGGGCGCGGAAGAGACCGCTGGGCTGAGTGGGATTGTACCGCTGCTCCGCTTCTCCCGCTCCTTCACCTGTCCTCCTCCCAAATAAACTGATGAGAATAAAATTTAGACTTTCTGGAAATGCTGTTCTGTTATTCTGTGTCCACCGACATGGTTTTAAAGCTGTAATTTAAAGAGGTCTTTTTTTGTGTGGGAGGGCTTTGTTTAGGTTTTTGTTTTTTGGGTTTTTTTTTTGCGTGGGGGTGTTTTCTTTTGTTACCTTTAAGTTAAGTTGCAGCTGTGTTTTGAATAAATCACCATCTAGTATTATATATCTTTCTATAAAGATAGAATGACCAGATGGGTACAACTTTTGAACAACTGCTACATTGTGGGAGTTCTTTATAACATGCTGCATGCTACTAATGTGACAGTTTCATCATCCTTAAAATTTCAGGCATATAGCATATGTTTTTAGTTATTCAGTCCTGGCATTTATAGCTGTCGAGTTATAATTGTATTCAACATATATACTTTTGCTGTTTCTGAAGTATTCTCAATCCATAGAATAATAATAATAAAAAAGAATTATGTGATGCTTCATACCCTAAGAAATCAGTAAATATCAATAAAAAACTTGAAGAAGCTACAGATGGTCAGTATTAAGAGCAAACCTTTTTCAGCTTCAAAATATTTTTTTTACAGCTATTTAGCTTCCAATATTTTTACCTCTGGAAAAAGAAAAAAAAAGATTTTGTAGGATGTTTTCCTAATCAATGGCTGAGATACCTTCCCAATATTTGGAGAATGCATAAAAAATAATGAATTTCCAGATAATGCATTTTTAAAACACTTCTAAAATGTAATACATCAAATACTTTTTATAAATGACAGGTGAAGTGCATTATAAGCTCTGCTTTTGTATCATATCAATATAAAATCATTCATTTTAAAAGAATAGACTGACCAAATAAGCAACATTAAAAATTGTGTGGCTGGATAAGGATTTGTAGTTAGAAAGCTGTGACTAACACTCAGGGCTGTAGGTCTTTTAAAAATAATCATGTGAACTTACGAAAAAAAAGCAGTTATTGCTGTTGTGCCTACCTTGTGGTTTATGGACCTTGCTTTTTAGTGTTGAACCTGTTTATTTTGGTGCAACTGCTTGGTTTTTGGTCTGGAGTACTTCCATTTTTACTGACCAAACACATATATGTTGCTTCAAGCTTTCATTTCTTCATTTTGTGTTCTGTGTAGCAGATGAACCTTCGTTTAGGTCATGCAAAGAGATAAAGCATCTGCCTCTGACTAGCACTGTTGGATGAAAACCACTTAAATAGCCACTCTAGTCTCAGAAGTTGAGCCTGGAAATGAGTATGATCAGTAGCTGTGGGCAGGACTGCTCCTGCCTGATGAGTTTGGAGGAAGGATGGTAGTGGATGAGGGCAAGTGGTCCTTGCTGCAACAACTTCATTTTCCTTTATTTGTGGTGTTGCAAACATTATTATTGAAATCATTGTGAAAAGATGTTCTTCTGCTTCTTTAAATACGTTGTCTTCAGCAAATTAAATTTCTGAACGTCTCAAAAATAGCTTGTGTTTTAAGAAGTACCCAAGACAGTTTGATCAGCAAAACATAAATGTGTCTTTGTCATGAGAACTTTGGAGGGACTGCAGTAGTGGCCTTTTCATTAGGGGCAGTCAAGTCTGGTTTGCATAAATTACATTAAACTTCAAGATACAAGAATATTTTGCTGACTTACTGAGGTTGTTTTACAGAATTATAAATGTTGAACTTGGTTTTAACCTCTTCCTTGAAGTGCCTGCTCAGAGCAGCTCTGTAAAGAGTTTTCTTCAAAATAGATTTCAATGTTCAAAGCAAAATCTTTACTGAAAAAGGAAAATCCTACTGTTTAACATTGTTTACAGTTATCTGAAAGTAAGGGGAAATGAAACACTTTAGACTTTATTGCTCTCAGTGTTTTTGTGATGGTCTTGTTGGTATGACCTGAACATTTGCAATAAAAGGCCCTGTCTGGAATTTTTTGTTTAGGCAAAAGAGCCATTACCTCACTGGCATTTTGTTCAGGGTAGTGATAAAGCATTGGGCCTAATATTGCAAGGTGTGAGAAATGAAGACAGGCAAAGTATTTCCACTCAAAAGGGCTAGATGAAAGTGCCAAGCTCTGGGCTGGATGGCTGGATAAGAAACAGTCTCAAGACTGTGGGCATTTGTGGGATAAATGTAGTTTCTCCAGTATCTTCTCAGTTTTTGATTCCTTTATAGACATAGTTGGTCTGTGGATCCTTTTAATGGTCTAACTCCAACACTGCTGAAATAGAGTTGTACCTGGAACTGGTTATACAAATAAGTGACTCCCTAAATTTTGACTGTGAAAATGTGTATGATAAGGAGTTGTGGACAGAAGTACCAGTTAAACTTTGCAAATGAAAAGGACAAAGTGAGTGGAGCCTCTGTTAGCACATGAGTTTTTGTGTGGTTTAAAATGAACCCACAGACAGAAGATTAACTGTCATGGAGCTGGAAAAAGAGTAGATGGATTAGCTCATCTCTCCAGGATGGCATATTGTACGTGGAGGATAAAATGAATATTTAAATTGACTCAAACCTGTCTTGGGGTGACTTTATGATTATCCCATTATTTTGCTTTTCATATATTTAGTACTAATTTTAAAGGTCCTGTGTGGATCTGAAAGTGTGTCAGTCACTCCCCTGCCTCCCCTTTGGAGGACGTGTGGCTTCCACTGCCACGTTCAAGACACTTGCATGTTGCATAGGCAAGCGTTGTCAAACGTCATGGCATTCACTGACTCAGAAAGGGAACATGTCAGATGTGTTTTAATATCTGAGGCTCTGAGAAGACTCAAAGACATGCAATTACTTACCAAATATTAGGATGTTTTTAACTGAGTATTCTAATTTAACTTCTTTGCTCTGAGGTTATTTATAATGACTGTATTTTGATAAGGGCTTGGTGCTTTTAACAATATTCTAGTTTTAATTCAGTACCAATCTCTCAAAGGGAGAATCTGTTCCAAATGGCAATCCACCTGAAAAAAAAAAAATCAATATTACTTTATCTAACAAAGCTTAAATATTTATTTTTTGTTTGCTGAATGACAGCTCATAGAGCTTATACTAAGCTCATACAGCTTAAACTGTTGTAATGGTAGTCATACTCAAGAAGCTGACATCTAAGGCATGAAGTTGCTCTTAAAAGGCTTCTTATGCTAAGGAGTGGGGGCTTTTTACCTCCGTAAAGTGTACTTTGCCAGCATTTAGAAGGATGTAAATATTTAGAAGGACTAGAGGAAAAGAAGGAGAAACATGAACGACCTAGCAAAGTGAAAACAGAGTGCCAAAGCTTCCCATTTGGATGATTGAATATTGCATGGATTTGAGACCTGGGTTTCTGTCCACTCTTCATGTGCTGAAGTTCATGTCCATTTTCAGTAGCACGTGTGCTTGCACAGAGTTGTCCTGGGCTGCACAGTGCTGCGACTGTGCTCCACTTGGTGTTACTCATCAACAAAACGCAAGACTTTGTGGGAATGCTTGGAAACTAAATACTCCAATACTTAATGATGATTTTTTAAAAACTGTTGCCATGGGGATCCTTTTACTCCTGTTTGTGCACGTGCAGAGCCCTAGGACTGCTCTGCAGCACCCAGGTTCTGCCGCAGTACCTGAACCATTAGTTAGCAACGGGGAAGCGCGTCGGTGAAATCAAATTCTGTCGCAGTGCTTGGATCTAGCAAATGGGTTTATGTCTTAAAAACAGTAAGAGTGACTCCTGCATTCAGTCACTATCAAACCTATGTCATTTTTGGCCTTGTCTTTCTCTGAGAAGACTGATATGGAATGAGGTTAGGATGGAGCTTTTTCTGGAGTTTAGGATGATCTACAGTGCTCTAAAGGCCTGTGAGCACCTACATTATGGTAGAGAGAATGTGTGCTTCCACATATGTATGCACCTCATTTAGGGCTTTCAATTTTGTCCATCTTTTTTGTTGTTTTCCAATGGTCAGTTGAGTTAAAGGTTTTCTTTTTCTACTTCATATTGATTTTGGCAGGGCCCTTAAAAATTTTGGCTATCAGAAATAATACAGAAAAGGCTGAGCTGTCTCAGGGAAACAAAAGCTGGATATTTAAGGGTATGAAAAACTCTTGGATTCTGAAACTTTGTCAGGTGTGTGTAGGTGACTGATGAGCTTTAGAATAGTCATCAACTTGAATAGTCATTGCTAAGTGCCATATGTGGAATAGATCAGGTGTTTTACAATTTGTCAGCACTAAAACACTTGTACCCAAAAAAAGCAGACTGAAATTTTGCAGTATCAGAGGGTACATGTAATATTCCATTAGCTTTGAAGTGATGCTATTAAATAAAGTTATGACTTACTGTAATGTCTCCCAAGAAAAGCTGTAGAAAAAGATGAAATAGTGCCATTGTTGGAGTTAATTTCAATGAACTCACAAGCTTTTTAATCTATAGATAGTTACTCTGTTTGTAAGAAAGTAACAAGAATTTCAGTATGACAACTTGGAGGACTTTTTAGAGAGGAGAGTTTGTACAGAGAGGGCTATTCCAAACTAGTTCTAAGGACTCCTGTTTTAAAGCTGTATCGAAAGCAGTGCTGGAAGATCTCTCTCTGTAGTTTGTTTATTTTTCTTGTGAGTCTCTCACTTTTTTCTTGCCCTTCTGGCATTGGGAGTTTTAGCAGTATCAGTAGCCACCACATCAGACACGGCGATGTCTTTTAGAGCATCTCGTTTTGTGCTTAGGAAACCTCTCCTGCCATTGTTTATCAGCAGAAAATGAAACTGCAGTTGCAACTGGGATGTGTCAAAGCCAAACAGCCGGGTGTTGCCATAGCAAAGACGATGTTACATAAACAACCACTCTGCAAATAATTCATGCAGCCAAATTTTAAGAATTCATTTCTAAATTTATGATCTTTTTAGGAGGGAGCTTTCCTAGATGAGGTATTCTCAGTCACTACTGAAATTATTGTGCTTAGTTGTGAAGCTCTTTTAGCACTGCCCATTTACACCTTTATTTTGTTTGAACACATTGTTTTGTTTCTGAAACATCTGTTAGTTTAAATGGCCTCACAATATGTTTTCTCAAGTGGTTTTTTGCAACAGTTTGGTGTATTTTGATCTTATTCAGATTTATTTGCACACTGCAGTATTAAACCAAGCAATTTACTAATAACTTTTCTGGCTAATGGGTGTCAAGAATCTTGCAAGGCAGCAATATAAACCAGCTCACTTTTCAGATGAGAGGTTCGAAATATATATACAGATGTATTTTTAGAATCTTTGCAAGTAGTTGTCTTTTAGCTTTCCAACAATAATAAACCAGGCAGTTTTATCTTCTAAAACCCAAATTGGCAAATGGTCCAGCCTTTCTGTCTGATCTGCAGGAATGTAAATAGCCACTTAATCTCAGTAAAGTTACTGTAGCATTTGATTGTATTGTATTTCCCAGACTCAAGTAGTAATATTTGTTACCGATTTCCAGAGTAATAGGGAAAAACTGTTTCCTGAGAAATTTCTCCATGTGTAGGCTTGTATTCAAAGGTATGTAACCAGGAGAGAGACCTCACTCCTCAAGGCTTCTATTCTATGTAACAGCTGGTTTGTCTTTTTCAAGAAGTTACCATTTCCTCATTAAATCATAACTGTATTGAAGATCACCTGTAGCAAACACCTTCAGCAGGATAACAACTTTTGATTTCTAAATCCAAATAAAGCAAAACTACTACCACACTTATTGCTTAAATAATTTACTTAACAAATACTTTAAACCTTCAGTTTAGAAGTTGAATGTTTATCAAGACAAATGCTGTAGGATAAGGGTTTCCAAATACCTTATTAAAGTTCCAGTCTGTAGGGGCTGTGTTGGGAAATTCTGAAATGCCACATTTTCTTTATTGATCTCTCACAGCTTTTCAAATGCATCTGCTTTCTCTAGAAAGATGAAGTAAGGAAATGGAGATGAATTGGTTTTTTTTTCCAGTTGAAATATTTTGGGAGCCCAATATTAGGCTCATATTACAAGCAAAATACAGAGGAAATCCACTACCACATGAACCTGTTTAATGTCTTCTTGTGGGTGTGTTGGACTTAGCAGGACATTTACTCTTAAATTTAAAATAGCTGACTGTACAAGAGAAAGCATCTGCTGCTCCTCATAATGCTCCTTTAGTGCAGCTGAAGGATGAAGGGCTGGAAGACATATCCATTGGTCTGGTGCACCAAAGATCTGGAATGCTAAATGAGCGTCCACTTATATGCACACATTGCCCTCACTATGTGTGGGGGTTAGCAGATATCTGATAGAGGAAACAATTTTTTCCTTGACATTTCCAATGCAGGCATTTTTCTTATGCAAAGGGAATTTAGCATTGTCTATAGCGAGTCATTTTAATGGGCTGCAGGCTTAAAAATCTAGCTTGGTTTGTGCTGCTTCTCTGCCAAATAATATTATCTTTGAGAAAATAGCTGTGGCTGTGATCTTGTAGGCTGCTTGGCATTTCCAGTTTATCCTTGAAGTAGAAATTTAGGACACTTGGTACCTCAGATGAGTGCCTAGAACAGTAATTTCAAAGTGTTTGGCCTTACATGATTAACAGCTGCTACAGTACCATATGGTGGGAATTTCCAAGTGAACTGTTAATTAATATAGGAGGGTACCAGAGTAGGCCTTAATTAAACTGTATTCAGCTGAAGAGATATTTTAATACAGTCCAATACAATGTTCTAAACTTTTGCATTATACCTTTTCAGTTGTGTGAAGAAGAGGGGAAAAAAAAAGCTGCTGAGAATTAATTGATCATTTAAATTGGAGGTTCAAGTAGCTTTTAAAATAAATGGTTTAGGACTTGCATCAGCATCAGGTATCCATTGACTGAAGTGGATTGGGATCTTTGTAGTTTGTGATTGCTGTGGTGCCATGCCTGTGCCACTTGGTCTAGTACCACTGGTGGAATGAAACCCTCCTGTGTGAGCTGGCCAGAATGGTCTGGAAGAGTGTTGGGGTGGGAGTTAAGGTTGTGCATGGGTGGGGGTAGTGCTGGGACCTCCTCCTTGGCCCCCTTGTATTTGAAAGGATGAGCATATCCTTGTATACAGCTGAGCTGGGTCACCTCTAAAGGGCTCTTGCTTCCCACAGGAGATGATTGTCAGCCATAAAGAAGTTTATAATGTTCCTGTTTCTGTTAAAGTGTAGAATATATTTTTAGTTTAGCCAAATCCACCAGTTGCCAATAGTTACAGCTATAAATGACCTATTTTAAAATAGATATTTTTTCCCTGGCCTGCCTTCCTTCTTTCTTTCCTTTCACTGCTGTTAATTTTCACATCCATAAGAAGATGAACAAAACTTTCCTGCATAATGAGACCAGGTAGATGTAGGTGAGATGTGCCAGTGCTGTCTGGATAATTCAGTAGATGGCATTCTTCCCTCTGAGTCAACACTGAAACCCTTCACAGGAATAATAAGAGACCTTAGTCTTTCAGTGAGATGTCAACCTGAAATCTTGACCAGGTGTGGTTACTGAAAGCTTGCTGGCATTCTTCATAATAGTAGGAGAGTTAGCTCTAGCACCCTACTTAAATTCCATGTTAATAATTAAAATCTTTGTAACTGGATTCCTCTTGCTGATATCCATTACTGACATATGGCTGCCTTTCTTTAATTGTTTTGTAGTTTTGCAAGTTGCTTTCACACAGTTGATACTTTAATTTGCAAGATGTGGTGCTGTTCTTATCCTTTTTTTGTTTCAGATTTTCAAGTAATGTTAGTGGAGGAATCTTGTTGAATGCACAGTGGAAGCTGTGCTCTAAAAAAATAACTTGGGTTCTGTACAGCCAACTGTCATGAATATCTCCTTGTCCTGCTTTGTGTACACCTTTTAAACACCACCCAAGAAACAATTTTCTTCTTGCTTAGTCTGAGTGAAGCATGACTGGAAACTTTTTGGTGAAATATCCAAACTACCTTCTTGAGTGTTCAGCATGGGCTGACTTCTGGCTGTCTTGTTTATTGTTGCTCTATCATCATGGATAGAAACTGTGTGCCCTTTGCCTCCATTTCTCTTCAGAGGTCAAGCTCTCTTTAGTAGATTTTGTTTTGTTAGAGCTAATATGAAAAAAAACACAAAACAAATGGGTGTGTTTTATTTTGGTAGTCCACTTTCACTGGTTTACAAAACTTTCTGTAAATGCAGGGTGATGAAGTGGTCTTTTATTGCTTTTCAGAGAGGTGTTAATTGCCCTTTCCAAATATTGTGGTCTTCAAATATTTTCAAATAATATGTTAGTTTAACCTGGAATGTGGAGGCTTAATGTTTCTTAAATTTCTGCTTGTGTTTTTTGATATAGTCTTAATTGTTGTGTCTCACAAATCCTCTTGAAAAGACCAGCAATTAGTAATTTCACTACTGGGACTTCAAAAGCAGATGTAGTTTTTCTTACTTGAGCCATTATTTTGTTGTATGTTTTAAAATATCTTAATCTTAGCAGTTTAGTGCAGTCTGTGGTCAAAAGCCTGTTTCTGGAGCTCTGGTATCTGGGTCCAAGAGCACAGTGTAGTGTGAATAATTTGTCATGCTCTGCATGTGGATTTGAGAAAGAGGGAGTCAGCCTGGAAGTATAATCATTGCACATAAAAAATTTCCATGTAAGTGTCAATCTGAACGTTTGAAGGACAGAGAACAGTTTATCATTGGAAAAATAAGACAGTTAGTTCTATGGCAGGACTCCCTGAGAGCAAATAAACTCATTTTTTAAAAGTACTGGGTAGTTCATAGCCTTCAAAGGACTGGTTTAAATGTCTGCTTTAGCAAATTTCACAAGTGGCAGAGCATTTGCATGCCTGCATGAGTTATGATTAAGCTACTGTTCACAGTATAGAAAATATAATGGTGCATATGCAATCATGAAGCTTCTGTATTCCTAAGATTACCATATTTTCCTTTTTTTAAAAAATGAAGGATTTCATGTTCCTGGTAACTACCTTGGCTTGAACAAGACAGGTGAAGAGTCATGGCAATGCTAATGAAAGAGTTCTAGCTGTCTCACAGAATTGTTATGGTTGGAAGGGACCTCTGGAGATCATCCAGTCCAACCCCCCCTGCCAAGGCAGGATCACCTAGAGCCGGTGACACAGGAACACATCTAGGTGGGTTTTAAATGTTTCCAGAGAGGGATGTGTCCCTGGCCAGTCTGTTCCAGAGCTCTGTCATCCTCAGTGTAAAGAAGTTCTTCCTCATGTTGAGGTAAAACTTCTTGTTTTGGTTTATGACTGTTGCTCCTTGTCCTGTTGCTGAGCACCACCAAAAAGAGCCTGGCACCATCCTCTTGGCCACCATCTCCCTCATGGAAACATTGGTATTTGAAAGTGGCCTTACCACTTTACTGTAGTGGTTTTTTTTGGAAAACAAAACAAAACAGAAATCAGTTGTCTTTGAAAGTCTACTCCATGGACTATGTAGTATTCACTAGATGAACAAAGATTAAATTTGTTGCAGAAGGCTAATGGTAATTTATTTTCAGTTACTAAATGCTTCCAAAGTTAGTTTACAAGGAACTCACTGATACTTTGCTTCATCTGTCTTGGCAAATAAATTTCTTTTCCTTTACTTATTTGGGCATCGTCTAGTTTCTCTCTTCCACCCTGTTGTCCCTCAGCTCACCATCAGCCTTGCTGAATTATCCAGTTATGAACTGGAGGTAATTAATGCTAATGAGTAATGAATGGGTAAACCCGAACAGACTGGGCAATTAGTGCCTGCCTCTGGTGGTGGTACCAGATTGTAGGGTTTCGTGGGTCTTCCTGACACCATTCCTTTCCAAAGCAGGGTGCAGTAGGTGGCTGCTTGGGCATCCAAATGCTGTGACTGTGGGACAGAGGCTTGAGTGCAGAGTAGCATGTCCTGAATGTTTTTTACCTCTTCAGCTCTGAGCATATTCCTCTTTACAGGAATGAGTGCTCTGTGTTATAGAATAACTGAGAATAGAAGTTCAGTAAGTGACGTGTTCTTTCAAAAAAATAAAAATTAAGGTTTGTTTTCTAGTTCAAAGGAAGGTAAAGCTGAATACAAACTTGGCTGCCCAGTCCCTTATAGAAAAATATTTAAAGGACCTTATAAAACATTTGACAATATATTGTAGACAGTGGTGGGAACGGTAACACTGTAGATCCAAAGGAAAAATGAACGTGCTCATAACTCTGCAATTGCATATGTATGAAATTAATTCAACTGGCAGGCAGAATTAAATAACATCTAGAAATTGTAATATCATTTCATTAGATTTCCTTGCTTTGTTGGCGTTCAGCAATGTGGTCTACCTCTTGCAAGGTAATTGACTTGTATTTATCCTAAAAATTAAAACTGTAAATCTTAGGCCCTTTACCTCTTGTATAGCACTCTCAAATACTGTAAGGAGTTTCCTGCAGAATACTGTTTTGATAAATCTTACTAAATCAAAATTCACCTCAAGAAAGAATTAAAATGAGACCTCTGAAGGAAAAGATTGATTTGTGTTGGGATTTAGTTTCAATCAATGGTGAAATTGTTTCTAAAATTACAAATTTATCTAATTTTCCTTTGATAGAGTCTTTGAAAGTGTTATAGCAGGTCACAAAGTGGTAGCTCAAAGTTTTTGAGTTCAAAGCATCTCAGTAATGTTAAATGTTATGACTCTATTCCCTAGAAGAAAAATGGCTTCCAGATTACAATAATTCAGAAATTGGCAAATAAATAGAAATAGCTTTTTGGTGGCATGATATGGTATTGAAATCTCAAGAGGTAATTTTTTATTGTTTAATGCTCACTAGGGGTTTTTTTGTCACTGTGGAACAGCAGAAAATGATAAATCAACTAGTTTCATGGTACAATTCTGCCATCAGTGTTGAGAAGAATAAATCCTTGTAGCTTCTGTAGAAGAACACACCCTTCTGGCATGCATGCTAGGAACAATTGATTTTAACTTTTGATGAGTTATTAAATGTGCTTCTTTTAAAGTTATCATATGACAGATGGGGAGTAAACTAGCTAGGAGTTCAGGGAGGTCAGATACGGTCAGCTATAAAGAATTGTCTGCCTCATTTTTTAGGGGGATGTTTATCTTTTTTCCCCCCTCTGCTAATGACTTTTTTGCTGTTGCATATGTGAATTTTTTTAAGTTTGCTCTATGCACTCTAATCCGATTGCTTTGTTTAGTCAAATGAATATTTTTTAAATTCATTGTAAAGTTTAGCAAATTTTTTTAGCATTAAATGTGCATATTTAATTAGAATATGTTATTAAAGATTAGATTTTCACAATGGAATGTGTGCCAGCTCATGAAATGAAGTCACGCTTGTCAGGAGATAGTAAATAATAAGCTTAGTAAGGTTTAAAAGATGTGTCTTGCAAAACATTAGCCCCTGTAATGAGTGCAAAGTGGCAACAGCACATAAATATCAATTGTTTTTCTCCAGTGGATCCATTTGAATATCAGTTTTTCTTAATTTGAATTACATTTTTTTTTACCAGTTTAATGAAACAAACAAGAAGGGATGTTTGTCTTTTCAGAAACCAGTTTCCCATCCCAAAACAATGACTTGTTTTGAACTGAAGTGGAACAATCCAACACTCATGCAATATCTTGTAATCTCTGTTCAAAAAACCACATTAAATATAAGAAACTGTTGTCCAGTGAATCCCCATTTAGCTGCAAGGAGGAGTCTTGAATTTCCAGCTTTGCTTTCAGGACTGTCTATATGTTGTTCTTCTTGTTATTCAGTCTTTTAATACTCCTGGGAACAAAGGCTTGAGGCATAAGGTTCCTTGTGCTCTTAAATGCCTTGAGCATCCTGGCTGGTGTGCCCAGGGTGGCATTGGCAAGAGAAGGATTTGGAGACAAGGATGGCTCTGTCTCCATCCTAATTTGTTCAGACAAAACTGCCTGCAATCATGCCCTAAAAGATTTTGATTACTCATCTTAAATTCAGGCATCTAATTTCTGTCTTTAAGTGCACAAGTCTCTCTCTGTGGGCCTGGGCAGAATCTCCTCTGCTAATAATATGTGCAGTGGGTTTTTCAGTGATGTTCCTGATATGGCCCCTGGCCCTTGTGGGAGAAGGAGGAGCTGGTGTAGCCCTCCTTTGGGATGCACCTCCAGCCCAAAGCAAGCAGGGAAATGGAAACAGTATGTTGGAATGCAATTACATGATGTGGAAAGCAAAGTAACTCATATGGAAACTTAAAAGGTGTACAATGCATACACACATAGTCACTTTTGCTTTACATTAAGTTCTTAGTCCATTTTTTAAATTGTTAATAGCATTTTTGAAATTGCATGTATAAAATAAGTGCTTGACTCAAGAGCCATGTGGTATGATATGTACCCTTGGGAAAGAGAGATGGTCTTGCTAATGAGCAAGTATTTCACTAAGATAAGTAAAAGAAAAACAAAACCAAGCATGTAGTGAAGACAATGCCCTGTATGTAGTAATACACAGATGCTTACCAAGTACCATAACGTGTAGTGTCTGGTGCTGAAACTAAGTGGTTGCTATGCAAAGTAACAGTGTATTGCTGTGGGTACCACACTGCTGTTTTTGGCTAAATGTTAGTACTTGATACTGCAGGTCCTTAAATATTCTGCCTTTCATTTTTTAAGAAACTCTTATCCCAAGTATCTGAAATACAGAAACAGAATAACAGAAAATTATTCTTTACCACTGAGTTTTTTCCCCTGTGCTGCTGGACCCCCTGTATTGTTGGCATTCCTGGGGAGTTACCAATATTGCAGTAGCAGGAGAGGGGGCTGCTCATCACCCGCTCTATCCCGAGTCCTCCGGCTCCTCCTCATTACAGGCGAGGGAGAAGGTTAAGTGCCTTATGTCATCTTTAGTTTAAGTGCACTGAAGCATTTCTAACTGACTGTCTGCTTTTTTTAATGAAAGAAATTTGTCTTGTAGCAGCTTTATATGCCCAGCTAATTAAAACCACTCCATTATATTACTCTCCATGTATCCTGTTTGGTAGGCAGAAATTGTTTGCACTTTGACAGATTCATTTTTGGGGATGTTGGTTTTGTAGGATGCTGCTATCTTGGACTTGTATAACTTAGAAATAATAAGGCATTAAGGCCCTTTACATATTGTCAAATACAATTGTTTTTCATTAACACAGAAAACATTTTTGATCTTCCTAAGTTACATCTTCATAAGATTCAATCTTCATAAGATACAGTTTATTCTATGTGTGCAAATGCCTCTGCCTTATGGTGAGACTAAGAGTGACCTTTAGTTTGATACATGACGCTTGGGAATATGTTTTAAACAAATAAATCATTGCAACATCATAAGTGTTTTTTAGTAAACTTTTTAAAAGGAAAAATGCCCTTTTTTACTGAAGAGTCAGGATTGTCTGTTCTTTCTTAGGCACTCAGTTATTGGTTGATTTCCTTCAAATTACTTGAGGCCTTGTGTGTTTTTCCAGTGGTGTCCTCATTGCAGCACTTTGATTTCTTCCATACAAATCTGAGTGTGCACAGGTGGGACTTGAAGGATGCTGTGCCGCCTGTCACTCCTGATTTGACACCTGGGGCTCTGAGGAACGACACCCACCTGAGAATTTGCATCAGATGTTAAGGTGGAGCCACCTTCTCTGAACAAACCACGATTTTCCTCCTATCTTTTTCTTGTGCCAATAGCTGAGGGGTGGATTGAGGATTAACAACCTCGTTAACTTTTGTCCCAGCTGTTAAGCAGTCCCTTGACAAACTCTTCAGTGGTCATGTTGCTGCAGCTTCTGTAGCACATTGGAAAGGAAAAAGGTCATTATTGGTAGCTTAAAATTTCACAAGTGATGTTTCTGTTCGTTATATTGTTGATTGAACAAGTTTGATTATTTTGTAAATACAAGAGTCTTAAAAATGAAGACCAACATCCCCCCACCTGCCCAAAAGGAAAGGATGGGAAGGGCTTAAGTTGGCACCCTAAGTAAGGAGGGTGTTACAGCCTGAATGACCACAGACAAGGTGAAGTGAATAATTGCGTAGGTTATTTGGAAGGAGAGATCTGGTAAGCCCATGCTAATTGCTGACATTTCTGGCTGAGCAGTAGAAGCTGTCACAATTTGCCATCAGGTTCACCATTACTCTGACTGAGCGCAGGAGAGGAGAGAGTGTTTGTCATTCATAATGTGATATTTTGGGAGAGGTCTGATGCTGGAAACCAACTGGATGGCCTCTTGTCTTAAGCTCTGTAAAATTTAGGTCCTGTATAATCTAGCTTGTCATACATAAAAAGAGAGAGGCAATGTTTGAATAGACAGGAAAAAAAAAAAGTACAGCAAATTTTTTGTTTCATATAGATTATCTGATTAAATTACTTTGAGCAATAGGAAATCTTTGGTTTAAAATTCCTGCCTGGTATAACCTATAGGTCTGGTTTGATCTTGCACAGCACATACTATTGTTACATTGTTAAGTGACACACTGGAAAACAAATTTGTGCTGATGAAAAATAAACAAATATACTATGAAAACCATTGACGTTCCTTGAAAGCTGTATGAGAAATATCAGTGCTTTGACAGAATACTGGTACAGTGTTGCAGTGGCTCTGGGCTTAATCTGCATCACACTTACTCCAGGGGTGAGTGGGGCTTCAGTACACACTGCCCAGTAAGGCAGCAATTGTGAGTTGGGTCATTATAGGACTTTAAGGATTTTTAAAAGTGCTCTAAAGACAAGTGTACCAGATCATTTGGTGAGTGTGTACAGTAGGTTCATGTGTTAAAAGAAGCTCAAAATAGCAGTTGAGGTGCTCAAGAGTACTCATTATTAATAGTTTTAGTGAATGCTGACATTCTGGTAAACTCTAGCTTTTATTTTCACCAGTATTTGGGATGGCTTTTACAGGAACACTTTAATGGGTATTTATGGACTTTCTTATGGAAAATTTGAAATAACATCATCTTACAGTTTGAGACTAAGCCATTTCTGTTTCTGGGTTTGCATGAAAGAAATAATGATATTAAGGTATCAGGACTGATAGGAAAAGCAGCATGACACAGAAATTACAGAAAACCGAAGTAACTAATGTAACATGTCTTGTATAAACTACACACCAATTTTCTTGTTTTATTTCCTAATGATAAAATATGATGACAAATGCTTATGGCATTTACCACGGGCCAAAGGCAGATTACAGGGAAGTGGAAGTGGAGATGCTTTTATACTCTTGGTAGAGGGACTAAAAGAAGGTCCTACTGGCTCTCCCTTTTCAGTTGCTGGTGTGGGCACTGAGCTGCTGATGTGTGAGCAAGATGCGTGTGGCAGGGTCACTGCTGATGGTGGCTCTGGTGCAGAGCATCTCTTGCCATAGCCCCGTGCCTTCCTGCAGCTTTCATGGATTGTTGATGTGCTCACCTGCGGTGAAATTGCCTGGCACATGAAACAGGCCTGTGTCCAAAAAAGGGGTGCAATAAAGTCTCACAGTTAACAGAGAAAAATCTTTCAGGTTGGTCAATCTGTGGATGGCACGAGGAGGGGAGTGGTGGTATAAATATTGTGGTTTTAATTAGAGTTAGGTTTCTGAAAGTGGTGGCTGCCCTTGTACAAAAGTGTGGACCATGAGAAGCAGGGGGATGTGAGAAAGCCTTGTCAGTGGGTAGGCATGAGCCAAGACAGTTGGAGGACAGTCCTGTAAAGGGTAGCTCTGTGTCACCATTGCTTAAGCTACCAGGTCTGCCGTGTCCTGGTTCTGACTCAAGCAAAGCAAAAGAGCTGCTAATATTCATTGCTCTTCTATATAGCTTCTGTATAGTGGGAAGCTCTGTAACAATTGACAGTTCTGTCATGTTTTGAACACTCATTAACACTTCAGATTAGCTATTAAAGGATATGAAATGTTTAATCACCATGTCTGTTCTTGTTAGCAGTAGTCACTGGTGCAATGCTTTAAAAGAAAAAAGTAATTAAGTGAAAAAAATTGTACTTTAACAATTTTACTTGGAATGCAGCAATTTCAAACATTGAGATTACTGGCCTAAGGAAAGTACATATTCTTCTCTCTGAAATAATGTTTTTAAACTCTTGAAATAGTAATGTAATAATTCTGCATGTCACATAGAAGCCTGGAAGATGCCATTTAACTACCTTTAAATATTTGGGCATTTTTAGTGTGTGGTGCAAAGGTGGAACTTTTACTCATGACTGCAACTACTGATTTCTCATCTTCTAAAGGTCTGCTATTTAATGAAATATGAGCGTGGTACAACACTGGTTCTGTAATGGTGGCACACTCATTGAATTGCTTTTTCTTGCCTAGTACTAGTTAGCTATTAAAAAAGCTATTTGGAATAGACTTCTGACTAAGTTTAAAAAGGACCATTCTCAATTATAGATTAAAGGAAAATTTATAAGCCTCAGAAATCCTCAAAATACTGAAGCACAGTCTTTTACTATGTTTTCAGCCTGATATTCAAAAGGTTCCAAATAACAGTAAAATAAAACAGCCAATTCCTTCAGGGGTCCATAGTTGGAGGACCTTTTTGTTAAATCAAGATCTGTTCCTTTGCCCAAAATCAGAATTTAACCAAAATAATTTTCATGTAACTACTTGTATTCTAGAAGTACAGAAAATGTGAAAGATTAAAAACCAACACCTCTTTTTAATAGCATGTTCCAGGGAACTCTGAAGGGAATGCAATGGAAAATACCATTGAAACGTTGCTAATCAACCCCGGTCCTTCCCTTTGCTCTTCTAAATGGCCGAGACCTGCCCCAAGCTGTGTCAGGAGAAGTCTTGCACAATGAACTCATGCTGCTGTGATTTCTGCCAGCTGTGCTATTCTGGAAGCATTCGGGCAGCTCCATACCTGGTGGTGCATGGCAAGGTGTGCCATGGCATCCCATCCCATGGGGAGTGGAGGTGGAAGGCTGGAATGCTGAGAGAATGTGAGAAGATGGGCACTGCGGCTGCTTACAGCTTCTCCCCTGGTTTTATGGGGAATGGGTGGCTGCCCATCCGGCTTGGCATGGGGAAACTGAGCAGAGGTCAGATGGGTTTTGGGTAGAGATAGGGCATGGTCACTCCAAAACTTCCCTAGGTGGAATGGATGCAGTGAGGGACTCAAGGTATCCACACTCCATGGCATGGATATGGAAGTGATGTTTCTGCTGATACAGGAATTTGGGGGTGGGTTCATACAGGGAATTTGGGGATGAGAGAGAGGTGACTTTTGTAGGTGTTGTTCCTGCTTGCACTGGTGATTTGAGACTGGGCTGGGACATACTTCTTTCTCCTTGCCTCAGCCCCCTGTGGAGAAAGACAGAGGACTGCAGGTGATGACTGCTGCAGTCAGAGGTGTTGGGAAGAACTGAGATGCAGGAAAAATAGACAGTTTTTCCTGTAAATGCTAAATGGTAAAGTTTACTGTGAAAACCTGACCATGAAAAACAATCTCTTGTTATGTTTTTCCTGCATACCAATGGGGTAGATTTTCCTATTGGCGTTTAGAAGATGCTGAGTGATGAGGATGGAGTTTGCAGAAGAAAATCTTTTCTCTTGAGCTTAGCTTCTTTCATGCAGTGGTAGGAAAAAAACCCTCTATGCAGATCTGGCTGAAATGGTGGTAAGCAGTGGGGATGGTGAAATTGAAGAGTAAGATGCAAACAAAAAAAGGTCATTAAGTCATTAATTACTACAAGTAAAAATAATTTTGTGGTCTCTACAATTCAGACAATATTTTTTTGCAAAAGGGAAGAAGGATTGTATATACTTCACAGCTTGTAGAATTCTCAAAATATGTTTATCCTTGGCAAAGTGTCTGAAGGTCTCCGAAACCATAAGATATTACAAGCACCTCACAAGGAGACATTTGGGACCTTGATTCTTGAGATTTCAGTGCAGGTTTGGGCTGAAAAGCTTCTTCCTGTAAACAGTATGTTAGGTTTTGAGGTTCTATGCAGAGAGTAAGTCCTTCAAATTTGATTATCAGCTACTACGTGTTCAAAACATTTGATGTTTGTTTTTTTTTTTTCTAATGCATAACTTGGAAAGTTCTTGAAGACCAAATTCACAAAAAGTTAAAATTGAGTTATTTTGCCAGTATTAAAGCTAAAATGAAGGAAGAAGTCAATAGGCCTAATGGTTGTATAAAATTGTATCAGAATTAATTTTGGAATATATTAACACTGTCTAATAAATATGTGTTTAATGGGAAAGCTTTTTAAAAATATCTGCGAGTACTGATGCTTTTGAGGTTTTCACAATATTCTGAGGTAATGACATTATTTTCTGAGAGAGACTGTAAAGGACATACTTAGTCTGATGTTTATACCTTCCATAATATCATTTAAATTACTTATTCTCTTCCTGCTAAGAGCTGAAAGGACATGAGTAGTTCTGCAACTTTTGGCTGGAACTAAAGCTTCATCACATAAGATGTGCAAGCTCACACTTACATAAAACAATAGTATGATCTGCTCTGGTTTTGGTAGAAGTATTCACAGGCTTGAAATTTAAAATCGTGGATGGTCTCAGCGATGATACCCATATTAGAGAACTACACTGTAGTTGAGGTACATGTACCTTGGAGAGCTTACTCTGAGGATTTTCTGATTTTGAAAATTTTATTTTCTAATTTTATTTTATTATTTCTACAGCTTTAATATTGCATTTGTTCTAGCATCTAACATTCAATTTGTACATAGTTGTTCCTTAGTTACTTTATCGAAGGTGGTATGTTTTTGGGTTGCCAGTAGCTGTGAAAATAATATAATAATGAACAGTCCTGTAAAAGTACATGTGTACTGACATGGTTCCTCTGTTTTATCTGAGAGGAAGGGTTTACTTTTTGGGAAGTTAAAAAAAGCTGTTGTTTTTTTGTGCCTGTACCCTCATAAACTTTTTCTACTTGTTCTCATAGAAGGCATTTTTAAAACATTGCTTTCTCATTGCTTTTGTTTACTTGCCTCTAATTTTTTTAAAAATGTCTAGGCATTCACAGACTTTTTTTTTCCTCAAGATGGGAGTAGACTTTGAGAGGATTTAGAAAGTACTGTTGCTACTAACTGTCTCAGATGTACATTTCAGCTTGCTAATTTACTCGATAAAATTCTTTCAAAATTTTTAGGATCTAACAATTTAAGTTGGGCTATGAAAGCCTCTAATCCTCCGTGTCCAAATTAGCCTTCCTCATCCTATGTGCAGAAAGAAGAGGCGAGATATTTTGGGATGGAGTTTAATAGCATCAGGCCAAACACTGAAAGATTGTTTGCACAGCTGTGTCTAAGCAGTGATCAAACTGTTAAACAACCTAGTGAGGAGAAAATGAATAGAAACTCCTGTTGGCCAGAGGACCAAGTTTCCTGGACAGTGCTCAGGACGTTATGAAGTCATTGCACATGCTGGGTCGAGACTTTTACCCATATTTTCCCCTTGCACTTGGGAATAACTCATGCTTTGCTTTTTCATAATAATATAATTATCTTCAAGCATCTGAACAAAAGTCTGTATTGACAAATGATGCACTATAGTGTACTTACCTACATCTTCAATTAGGGAATCTTTCCCTGCCATTAAGCTGATTCACTGACGTGAGAGGAGATGGTGCCTGTATATCTGTCTTGCTTCCTTGCAAATTGTAGATTATGAAACTGGACTACTGAGCAGTAATTTAATCAGTGGCATCAGAAGAGCATTAAGCTCCATTAAATGCGGGGTCACCATCAATGTCAGATGAGTATTAAATTATGGCTTGCAACTTAGCAATACTCATCCAAAAACACAGTGCTTAGGTTCTTGGCAAGCATATAACAGTTTATTATGGAACAGATGCTTCAGAGCATAACATATGACTGAAGTGTCAAGTTGTGTCAGAGAAGACGGGCCCAACACTAATGTGGTGCTCAGACTTTGTGAGACATGTTAGCAAATTGCTCCCTACCTGAACCATGTGGGTTAAAGGTATTTCATTAACAGGATCTCCTGTTGAATGCTTCGAGGTCAAAGCACTGCTCTGTCCAACAAAGACTGGCTTATATAAGTCTCTGCAAGTTGTGGAGGTGCAGTACTCTTGTTAAGGACGGAGTATCCCTACAGGCTGCTGAGAGTTTGAATTTTTATGCAGAACAAACATAATTTTCTTTGTGGTTCTAGTGCACCACAACATTACTAGCTTTGTCTTTGGAAGATGTCATTGTTACCTCTATTGCTAGTCATAGATTTTCTAAGTAACAGCAGTGAGGTGAAACTAGTAACGCCCATTCCGGGTGGCTTTGCTGACGTTGGCAGCAGCTCCTGCAGCAGCTAAATCTTCAAGGCTCTTGTCAGTCTGCTGTACAGCTTCTGCCACTTAGGAAAGCTGTGTGCTCCAGGAAATGCTGACCTTGGAGCTATGCAGTGAGAGAGAGAAGGATGAAAAATGGATCCTAGAATAAGATGTTTTTCTTGTTTTCTTCAAAGAGTATGAGGAGGAGATATAGAAGAGAGGCAGTGGGTTGGGCTGGTGCAGTAACAGATCTGCTGAGGAAAGTTTTTGCTGGTGGTGTTCCTGGGAAAGGAATAAATGGGAGTGATGCTGATGTTGGTAAAATTTACCTGGTCTTCGTACAGCCTCTAGCTTGGTGGTAAGATGTGTTCTCCAAACAGGAATCCTAATAAGACCTCCATACCCATCTGTTGAAGATAGTGTTTGGGATACTTGCAAAAATCTTGCCTGTGGTTAAGATTTTCTTATCTAATGGTAACCGCAAGTTGGCCACATGGCCTTAGAGGCACATTATCATGGCAGGACATTTTCAGCAATGTTACAATTCTTTATTTACTAAGGATTGCATTGCTGGTGCTCACATGTTGCCAACTAATTTTTTGTTGCTGTGCAGAAACCTCAGTACTTGTTTTGTGGCAATGGACTGTAGATGGGAAAGCTGCAGGTTCAGCTGAAAACAGGACAACTGGGTAGAAAGCAGTGGTCTTCAGGGACGAGTCCTATTTGGCTGCAGGAAAGGCTGCCTGAGGTGATGGAGCAGTGTGTTGCAAAACCACTCCAGTCACAAGTCTTCAGAATCTCCTTCTGCTCATAGTTTTCCCCCCAAAATTTGGGGTTAATTTGCTTGTTAAAAATACTGTCCCAGAAATCTGCATGTCCTATATTTTTAAAAACTATACCAATAACTTGTTGAAATTTTGATACTAAGCTATTAATATTAAAGCTTCAGATATTTTTTCAATTTTTTACTTGTCTCCCCATTACAGTTGTGAAACTGGCCATTATGCAAGGAACCAGCTCTGAAGGGGCTTCATCAGAGCAGAACCTGTCACTATAAGAATTGCACCTTATCTGTATAGGCATTAGAATTGTCATTTTCTCTCTACCAGGGCTTAACTTCATGCATACTTTATTAGTAAAACCCCTGTTGTTTCTGAAATAGTTCAGGTTAGGAAAGAGATTCTAAAAAACCTCAGAGGTTTAAGGTAGTACTGTTTCTTAACAGGGGATTGAGATAATATATAAACAGTGGTATGCATGTGATTCAGTGCAATATCAGAATACAGGTGATATATACATGGGTGGCATTTACTTGGCATTTGGAAATGGTGGTAGAAATGATGTGTTTCATACCTTAGAGCAGGTACTTGGAAATAAAGATGTCCTCTGTTTTTCAAAAAACCCCCACTCTTCAAGTTGCACTCAGGCTCAGAAAATTTATTTTTAATGAGACAGGAGGAGTTTGTGGCACGTAACAGGGACAGTCATTTTCTTCAGTCTTTAGTAACAGGGAGGAAGGCATGCAAAGTTAGCCAGAAGTAGTATGATCAAAATAGTAATTATTATTAATTCATTCAGGTTTTACAACTACTTGAAATGATATCTATATAACCTCTTGTTACAGGTATGCTTTTCAGAATAAATATGGAATAAGGAATCTCTCATGCAGGAAAAAAACCAATAAATATAGCAAGTCCTGTTAAACTCAGCAGAGTGAAAATCCGGGTATTTTCTTGTACGGTTTTTGTTTTTTCAATTTTTTTCTGGCTTTTGATTAAGTCTGGATGAGGTGCTAACAAAATACATAGTATTTTTATACTGGTACACCTTCTCCATTACTTTTCAATATAAAAAATGCTTAAATGGGCAGGAGATAATGGAGCAAGTCCAAGAATTATAATACAGTTGGCTGTATCCAGCTAGCACAGGGAGTGTTAAACAGCATTTACCTCCTAGTGATGGCTTGAGGAAATGGACAGGAATATCCATAATTGGGACACTTTTTCCTATGCTGACTGATACAAATATTTAGTTCTACCAGACAGGGCTATTGCAGAATAAAGGATGAAGATCATACAAAGGAAACCCAAGCTCAAAATTATTTCGGTGGTAAAACTTTACCTGTATTTTTTTCTTTTTTGGTAAGCTATGGCAACAATAAACTAGAGCTTGTGGAATTGCAATTGCAGTTGAATCTCAGCTCTGGCGTTTGCTATGTCTTCCACATGGCTTGGGACAAGGCTCTTTGTCAGTACAGCTAAGGAAAATGCAGGACAACATCACTTACCTTGTGCTGCCTTCTGGAGGGCTCTGTATGATAGAACTCTCCCTGGTGACATGTTTTCTGTGATGTTTCTGGCCTCTTTCTACATGAATTGCTTGGGAGTGTGAGCATAGTGTGCGTGTTCCACCTCCCCATAGATGGTTGTCAGTGTCGCCTGCAAGAGCAGAAAGTGTGGGAATTTCAGGTTATTCTTTGGGTTTCTCAGCATTAGGCCTCTGAATTGGTGAAGCAAATGTGTGTGTATATGTGTGCACTACAAAAGGGTAGTAACAGCAAATGGCATTGTTTTGGACAAATATATCTAGTATGTATTATTAATATTTAGTAAATTACATAATCTTGTCTCTGGGAAAGAATTTCAGGGGCAGGTTTCATTAATTTAGTGCTATGCACTTAATAGTTAAAAACAAATCGTTATTATTTTTGTGTGTCGTGCACACTTTACTTTCCATGTGAACATTCATTTCTCTTTAATGAGGATATAACATTGACAAGACTTGAAAGAGACTAATGTGTCGCTGAAGATTAATTCAGTCTTTGAAGGGTCTAATTCCTAGTTACTGCTTTTTGCTCGTATGGATAAGTTGTATGGACAAGTGATTTTGCAAAATGAGAAACTAACTAAAGTGTGACTTAGATTGTCACTTCAACAGACTCTTTTTTTGTTTTGGTTTTAATTTTTATGTATTTACAACTTTACAACCACAACGATATTTTGAAAAGTACATTACCAAAGAAAATATAAACTGAACAAATATATTTTGCTGTGATCCAATTGTGTGGTTTGTATTCCCACTTCACAAGTTTGCAGTTCGCATTGTAGATTTTACATTGTGGAATGTGTTGTTGCTCTTTAATGAGCAAGAGGAATCTAGAAAAGAGCAGGCATATAAAGCTATCCTTGCATGTACTCTTATGTAAAGCTCTCCACTTTGGATATAGTTTGAAGCAGATTGTGTTAGCCAAGAAGCTTAAAACCAAAATGTTTCGACTTCTTAACATAGCCTGGATCTGTGCATATTGGAATGTAATAAAGCTGTGCTTGTAGGACTGTTTGTAAAGTAATTTGAACATATTCTGTCCAATTATGGTTGATGTCATTAGGGTTCTCTCTTAATTCTGAAATCCTTCCTGAGATGAGGCAGATAGAGCCAGTGAACACTGGATAATTTTGCTGGTATTAGAAGGAAAATGAAATGTAAGGGAAGGAAGAGTAATTTGGAGCATGGATGAAGTCATCATATAAGCACTCCCAACCAAGCCTAGCATCTTGTCCCCTGTTGCTCCAGGGAGAGGTTCAATATCAGTGTAGCAAAACTGCAGGATTGCTCCTGTTACAAGATGAATTGCTCTGCTTTTAACCGTGCTGCAGGGCTGTATCAAATCCACAGACCCTGTGTGAGGACATCACCAAATAAATCTTGAAGCTTTATCTGAACCATTAACAGATTTCTCCAGTGGGTGGGAGACAGTGTAAAGTACAGAGGTAAAGGAAAGCTATAACAACTGTTGTATTATTTTTTCAGGGACACAGTGTTCCAGCTTGTGCCAAAAGGATGCCTTCTGGCATAATAAATTCTTGGCAGTGAAGCTGGTTTTCATGGTGAAGAACTATAATAAAGACTGTGGAAGGGTTATTTGACTATTTTGTGTAATAGCATATATTAGCCCATGTGAGGGAGTTAGAAGAGGAGGGCCCTTGGTGTAACAACAGTATGTTTAATGTGGCTGCTCCAGAGCATGCTGTAAAAATGCAAACATGGGAAGGCATTTGAAAGAACAACTAGTACTTATTTACTTCCTTGGTTAATGTCAGGGGTGTGCTTGGCTTACATAAACATCTTCTGACTGTCTATCATGTTATACTTGTTTTTTCCCTTTAATATATGATTCATTTATATTTTGCAGAGATGTGGGATGGTTACTGAAGCATTGTATGTGAAGTGCTGGAAGTGATGAATATTAGAAGTATAGCTTTCCCTTTCTTCTTCAATACACTCCTACACATATCAAAGTATTTGACCAGTCATTTTAAGTTACAGATGTTTCTTTGTCATGTGGAGGGGGATGCACGCCTTTTTCTGCCCACAGCTCTAAAACCATCCCAAGCCTCACACTGTGCTGAATTGTGCAAAGTCCTGCTAAAGAGAGTTTCAAGCCTGGGAATTGCATGGGCGTTGTGAGAAGGAAAATGGGAGGGAGTTCACTCAGAGTTTGAAGAAACTTTCCCTCCTGTTCTGCCTGCTGAATGCTTGCACATTTGATGGCTTTGCACTTCCTATAGTCATATGGTGTGAAGCACAGCTGCAAATAATCATGAGAGACAGTGAAAAGCTATGGAAAATTAAGACTTTCATAAATTAAGTCCTGAGGGAGTGTTTCAGCCCTAGCCCCTTCAAAACTATTGAAGAAGTCAATACCACACCTATTTAGACAAAGCCTCCCATCCTTAAGGGATATGGTGGTTGCATTTCAGTGCTTACAGTCGTATTTGGGAATTTGATAGTTTGTCATTGCTATGTGGTGAAAAACTATTTAGAGGGGCAGGTGCTGCACATTAGTGCATTTGCAGTCAGAGATGTGCAGCTGTAGCCCAGGGCTGGGACAGATGGAGGGCGGGTTTGCTTTGGGTGCAATGTGCCCTTGCCAGCCCATTCCAGCTCTGGCATCGCTATGTTGGTGGTGTGCTGGAACCTGGTGGTGCTCACTTCAGCCTATTTTAGTGTCATTAGTGCTCAGCGCTTGCTTGAGAGGTGTGTTGGAGAAGTAATAAAGCCACATGCTGTTATTAGATGGACAGTTGTTTTTCCTGTGTAAACCAGTGGTGTAGCCCTTTGTTTGCAGAATATTACATGTTTGGCAATAAGCTGTGTTTTAATCTTGTAAAGTTGTTTTGTGCTAGTATAAAGATAAACCCCTAGAAACTCTCAAGTCACTCAAGTCTCAAGGACATGGCTGAGAAAAAGTTTTTGTTGTGCTCATGTGTTGCTTTATATTGTAGGAGGATCCAATTAGTAATAAAGTCACTCCTTATAGTCTGATGTATGGTAGCAAATTTTTAGGAAACATCAAATCACTACAGTGGTAGTGATGCAGACAGCTGGTGTACAAGGAATCATTTTAGAGGAGAAAAATGGTAGTATTTAAAACTAAAAACCCCCAAATCTATTGAAACACAAATCAAAGAGATATCAGTTATTGGTATTTGGATCCCTAATTTTATAATGCTGGTTGAAAAATGCCTGTATGCTAAGATAGTTGCAATGTATTCTAGTTTACTTGTGATAACTGGAGAAGGAATGTTGTACTTTGAGGAAGAAGTTAAACATTAATTGGACCCAAGAAGATTTCCCTTTCCTGAGGTACTCTGAAAACTGGAGTACATGTGAAGAATGAGGGGAATGATCGTGAGATTATGAAAACTGCAAAGTGAAACAGAATAGAAATAAAAGTAGCTGTTGAAGAATTTGCCTCCATTAGCTGGCCAGCTTAAATTTCATGGAGAAAGAAAAGTTTATAGAGCTTCTTGGGTCAGGGCCATGTCTCCTTGTTTGTTACTTTGTACAAATTCTAGCATTGCGGGATCCTGAATGTGACCAGACTGGCTAGATTCTTGTGTGTCATAAAAATATATTATTATACATGAAGTGGCAATGCCACTTTTGCCTCTTGCTTTTTGCAAAGCTTTGATGGTACGTTTCTGTCCTCATGGCTGCTCCAAAAATCATAGGGGCGTAGATTTAAATAGAAAAAAATTGAGACAATAATGGCTTTTCCTCTTGAAATTTTAGGGGAGTGTTTAATTCGGTGTTTATAGTCTTAAAATGCTCAGAGAGCTGCTTGCTAAACTTCTGGTTTTGGTTCAGATATTTTCAGTTTATCTCAAGCTGCCTCCCATATTGGGCTAAACTTCTAACTCTCATCTTAAAATCTGTCATTTTAGGCATTGAATTATAAAAGTGAATGCCCACTTCCTCATCCTGTCACCATTGGGGCTGTTGTAGGCCCCTGCATTTGGATGTTGTGTTTATCAGGAGTAAATGGATGTGTTCCTTTGATTTGCTTCATATGAGGGATTCCTGGTATTTAATGATGCTGTGGGTTGTTTGGCTCCTCTTCTTTCCGCTATCAAAGAGATTTCCGCTGCCATTATCAGCTACACTAACTTTTCAGCACACTTCAGCATTTCTCGTGTGCAAAGGCCACAGCTGTAGTTGAACAATGTGTTTGTTGTAATCCAATAATGAGTCCTAAATATAACAATAATTATAACCTCTTACATTGAGAACAATATTGATAATCAGGGATACAAATCCTTGAATTTCATAGAAATAGAACTTGACACTGGTTGTTGCAGTGTTATCCATATTTTAAGATTTTAAGTTCTTTGCAAAACTTGTATGTACGTTTGTAAAGATTTGGCTTTGCTATACAGATGGAAGCAAAAGCACCCAAAGAAACATGAATGATTACATTTATCAAGAGCTAAACAGAACACTCTGGATATTATTTTTGTAATTAACAAGTCCAACTTGTCATAATAAGCACTGATTATAAGTAGTCTTTGCCCTATTGGACTCTGCATCCAGTTCAATCTTGTGTATCTTTAAATCATGCTTGTAATTAGCCTACATGTATGCTTTTGGTCTGTCTCCTTTCTGAAATTTAGTTTTCCTTTTTCAATGAAATTCTCTGTAAAGTAGAGCTCTTGATGAGCCATGTATGATCCACTCAGTCTCGATGTGTCTGCAATTTTCTGATGGACAGAACTGCCATGTATTGCCAACATGATCATACAATTAATATATCCAGGTCTCATAAGAGTTCACAGTCACAGAAAGAGAGTGCATCTATAGGCATGGGAACAGCAGACTCCTCAAAGTTAGATTCCTTAAGTGGGATTTATTTTTTAATTAGAGTTCATAGTGATTTGAGAAAGTATGTGTTTCGTCTCAAACTTCTGTTTTGATCCTTTGCATCACAAATACACTCTTTGACTACCAGGCTCTCACCTGGCATAATGCCATCTCCTCGTTTGCTTGTGGCTTTTCCTTTGACCAACCACAGGTCCTTCTTCTGGCAAGGACCTTAAAAAGAACAGAGCAATATGCAAGGTCTAAAATACACAAACCAAGGAATTGAAATAGAAGTGTATCTCTTCAGGAGCCTGGTGTGGCATCTTTCTTATTTACCTCATGGCTGTACATGGTACCTCTGGTCTTGTAGCCAGAGCTTGACATTTGTAATACATTCGAGAGAGGCTGAATTATGTTGCTGCTTCTCGTGTTCACATCTTCTCTCTTTTGAGTTCTTAATTTTACAAACTTAACACACTCTTCTGAATGTAGTAGTATATACCCAAAGGATATAAAGTGGCTTTTTTGAATATATTGTTTCTCTTTCATTGTCTAGAATAGTAAAATTTAGTTAGCAGTACATTTCATCTGATGTTTTGACTATGAACTGTTGAAGGTTCCTAGTAAAAAGTACATTTGCCCTAAACACATGAAAAACATGTAATCTTATACTGTATACTATGAATACACATGTTATAATTGAAGGAATAATTATTTGGATCTTCTCAGTAATTTTTAATGTTTGTTTTTAGTGCTTTTGTAATTTTCCTTTACTCTGCTATAGTCAAAGAGGGTGAGAGGGAGTGAGAGCCAGAATAATTCTATAGACCGGGAGAGAAATGTGTTTTGCAGCTAGAGGGCTTTCACCTGAAACTGCACATAAACAGTACACAGAGTGATTGTCCAGCTCTTTTGCAAATACTACTGCAGTCCAGGCATTTGGTAATTCTTTTTTTCATTGATCCTGTACCCATTCCTAAATCTGTCTGCAATTAATGTGTTGGGGTTTTCTTTTCCAGTTTTAAATCTATTGTAATGTTTTCTCAATCTGTAATGAAAGCTGTTTCTGATGGTTTATTGAAATCCTACCTGCAGTGCTCCTCTGGGAGGGGACATTTCTTTTTTGTGGCCATTCTGTCCACAGTAGGCATTTGCTGTACTTAAAACATTCTGGTCTGTGAGCCGTCTTTTGGCACTGATAACTGTGACATCTGTGTATCACATATGAAGCCCACAAGGTGCTGAAGACCCTGGAACAGTGATTATTCCTTACGTGAGCATTCCTTACGTAGGCAGAGGAACAGTGTCTTTGCCTCTCAGGTGGGGAAATGGCTGGCTTGGATTGCTCCTGGTTTCTATGGTGATGTTAAGACTAAGAGACATGGGGAGTTTCCAAGTGCCCATCTCCCATGTACAGATTGAGGGGAAACATGGCCTTTCCTAGTCTTGCCTCTAGGAAGAAAATGTGAGTGGGGAGAATTGCCCATTGTGAACTCTCTGCAGTGTTTGTGCCCAGGAGCAATTCTCTGCTCCAGGGAGAAGAAAGAGTAGTTTTCTATTTGGTTGTCTTGCACTTCGACATAAGTAAACCTTGTATTTTTGTATAATTAAAGTGAATAGGCTAGTAGATTACCAGCCCTGGATTAAAAAGCCTAGGTGTAAATGCATATGTCCTAGCAAAATATTTTAGTTTATCAGGAAGTAAGCTGAACATTTAAGTTGGAAACATATGTAGACTGATAAACAGTTTCAAAGGTAGTCAGTCCTTAAGGATAGTTGTCTTAAATTTAATGCATATTTAATGATAAGCAGGGGGAAAACAATTGTGATCTTTTTTTAGATGTCCCTTCCATCATGCTAGTTCAGATAAAAACATTGCAAATAATAGTTTACAGTCTGAAAATGCACTGAATAGTGCTACATAACAGCTCTGGCTGTATCTTTTTTTAATAACTTTTTATAACTTTTTTTAAAATAACTTTTATAACTTAATAACTTTTTAATAACTTGTTTACTTCTTTTTAATAACTTGTTAAATTCTGTGATACAGTCCATTGCTTGAATTTGTATTTGTTAAGGTGTTCTGATGTTCAGATTGAAAGATGAATTTGTTTACCTTATAATTAAAGAAAAAGAAAAGCCCCAAATCTGTAATTTTTTAGTTTTTGTTTTGTTTTGTTTTTTTTTTTTAAGAGAGCTGTGTGACTTTCCCTCCCAGGCCAAATTTTGCGTGTGTTGTTTGTATGTTACTGCTTTTCAGTAAGTGCTTGATTTACAGAACAAGGACTTGCCAAGGGAAGTTGTCAGTTTGCATCCTCGTTCTGATATACCAGGGGAGCAGAAAAATACACTCCCTTGTCAAATATTCAGGTATGATAGTTAAATCTGTTATGTATCTTTTCCTTAACTCCAAACTGAAAAGACAGTTGATAAGGATGCAAAGTGTGTTATTTTCACTGTAGTTTTCCAGTCTCAAAGAAAAGTTCTTTGCCACCAGTGTGGGGAAGAATATTATACATAGTTGCCTTTTTAGAACTGTATCTTCTCATGTATATCTGAGTAGCTAACTTTTATTCAGATCTAGCCATATAAAAAGTCTATTTTAATACTTTTTAGTCTCTTAGAGGTGGGTGAAAAGGCTGAACTGCTTGCAGAGAAGGAGCAGACTTGTGGAATCAGAATCTCAGGATATATTTCATGAAGACGGTCATTTGAGTTTGCATTACCACAGATGTACATAACCTGTTCTGACACTGAATTTCAGGGCAGTTGGTCAGTTAGTCTGTTTCAAAAAATAACCTGTTTCACACATCAAAATAAGACAATACCTCAGAGCAATCGTGGAGTGTGCCATTATTAGTGGAGTGTGCTTTATTAGTTAGGAGACTGCAAGCATGGAAGATTTCCCTGGAGGGTCGCACTGGATCTTGCCATCTTATTCCAGAAAGTCATATGAGTAAAAAAATGAAATTAAACATTTCCTGATCAGTTTCTATGTTGCTGTTGTAATAAGAGGAATTCATTACATAGAAATCAGTCTGATTTTGCATCTGTGAACCGACAAAAGTTGTTAAGGATTTGGTGAAATCTGACTAGGTCCATACAAGGTAGAACTCGATGATGGAGTAGGGGAAAAAAACAGCTCCAGTATGTTCTACTTGCAAGAGAAACTTTTCTAAAGAAGTTTCTTTTTAATGTTAAAAGCACTGACCCTTTTGGAGGAGCTTTCTTTACTGTTTTTGCTATTTTTTATTTGTTTATTTCCACAGGTCAGGTAGATCTTGCTTTGGACTTTATGTAAAGAGTTGATCCTTCTCTGTTAATGCATAGAATAGTCCATCTTGGTACATAACACCTCAGGGGTATGCCAGCTGACAAAGATGGGCAATGTATTGACATCTTAAATGCTCTCGTAGACTTCAATCAAATTTGCCAGGTAATGAGTGTGTAATGGAATCTGGATGGCATAGCCAGACTCCATGGTTGATAAGCTCAAGTGGAAAGCATGTGGGGCAGGGGAGTCCTTCCTGAGTAGTTAACATCCCTGGAGGTCTGTGTTATTTCTGGAACTCGAGACCAGGAATCTTTAAAGAAAAAGAGAAAAAAAAAGTTATGCTATATAGTTTCCTTTAAAGAGTAGATTTAAGAGGAAAAGGACTACCATCATATTTTAACTCTCTTTGCCTTTACATATACTCAAAAAAATCTTGCAGTTATTTTGGATGAGGAGCAGAGTTGTTGAATATGAAAGTGTTACTTGTGTATTGACATCACAAAACCCGTTTGATGTACTATGGGGCCTTACACTTTCGGAACATAATCACAAACCTGACTTTTGGACTGAGACCAGTGTTCTTGAAACATCCAGGACTGCTGAGTGCTTGACAACCTTTATCTCACCCATGGCCAGGAACAGGGACTAGTGCATCAAACTGAGTATTTGCTGGGATTCCTGTGGTGCGTGAGTTGGGTGACATCCTCTTGTATGATGGTATCTGGGGGCAGAAGCAGAGAAGACCTTGACAGCTGGAAGAATTGCTTGCTGCATTGAGGTTGGGAGGATGCTGGACTTGCAGGAATATTGGAAAAGCCAGTGCTCTTAATAAATTGTTCTTTTCCTTTAGCTTCCACTCCAGGCAGCTGATGATTTCGGTCTTGTCTTGTACCAAGTTAAATGGCATCATCAGCCAGGAATTGCCTGTTCCCTGCAGTTCCCCTCCTGTTAATTTGAAGGCAGCAGCAGCTGGCCAGCTGCTGGCAAACAGAACTTTCTGCTGTGGCTCTGGGGACAAAAGGTGTGGGTGAGGAATGCTGGCAGCCATTTTGTATTATTATTATTATCATCAATAATAAGAATTCCTATCTGTGGACAGTTTTGTTTACAAAACAAATTGTTGCTCTCTAATTTAGAAATAAAATGACAGAAATAAATTACTTTAAAAGGATGTTTAGGGAATGAGGAGAAGTATTTGTGGCAAATTATTCTGAAAATGTCGTGCAACGTGTGGTTAAATTATTTTGTTCTTTCCTGGATGTAGTTTTTAGGAAATTGGTGAGTCAAGCAATTGTCAGTAATATTTTTGTTGTCTTAAACTTTTTTCTTACTATGTGGGAATTACATGCATCTGTCTAGATTACATCTGAATGACAAAAATACATAGCAGAAGAAGAAAGAGTAATGCCTTTATTTAGAATTATCTGTCAGTAACTGTTTATTAAGTGCATCTGTCATTTCTTATTCTGGATTTGTGTTGCTAGTCTCATAGCTGTTAATTCAGTATTTTCATACCTGATGACGTTGATTTAATGTTATTTTTCTCATTCAGCAGTCTGTGTAAGCAATATGGGACTTAAGTTCAGGAATATCCAAAGTACTTACTAACTGCCTTCTTTTTGTAGTCATGTAGCAAAAGCACATCTATGACCTATTTTTAATAAATTTTTTAAGGAAAAATAGTTTGTGTTGTCAAGAATATTTGCTTTTTGTCAAAAAATAAATGCCATCATACATGGGACTGTGCTTGTAAAACAGTTCATGCAATTAATGTGTCAGATGGAAAACTTGGGCTAAGAAGAGCTTTGGGACAAGACATACAAATATGGATAAATCAAAAAGGCTCTTGTCAGATAGTTGAACATAATGATATCTTTTGTGTTTATGAACAAGTAAAGTGGTTTCAACAAGATTTAAGAAAAATTATTTCCTTTTGCAACCTAAATTTAAATGTCTAAATGAATTCTTACAGCACTGTGATTTGGTAAATGACCTTACTTTCAGACTTTATGCAGAGATGAATACCTGATTATGATTTCTGCTTGTCTCTTTGCTAGTAGTGATGAGCATTGTCTAGCATGAAAGAGAGAGATGGAGGCATTTGGATAAGTTGAGGATTTGGAGTGAAATGCCTTAGGAATATTCAGAAATCATGATCTTTGACATGTTCTGAAGCAGTGTTGTCTAAAAAAAGAGATAAATTAAGACCTTTTCCTTGTACATCACATGTTGAGTGGGCCTGCAATCTGGTAAGAGGTGATGCATGATCAACTTCGTTAATATGTTAGAGTATATGGCTGATCATGGAACCATTTAGGTTGGAAAAGACCTTTAAAATCATAAGTACTACCTTTAACTCAGTATTGCCAAGGCCAACACTAGACCATGTCCCAAAGTGCCACATCTGCACATCTTTAAAATACCTTCACAGATGGTGGTTCAACCACTTCCCTGTGCAGCCTGTTCCAATGCTTTACAACCTGTTCTGTGAAGAATTTTTTCCTAATATCCGATCTAAACCTCCCCTGGCACAACTTTGAGGCTGTTTCTTCTCACCCTGTCATTTTTTATTGGGAGAAGAGACAAACCACCTCCTCACTACAACCTCCTTTCAGGTAGTTACAGAGAGCAAGGTTACCCCTCAGCCTCCTTTTCCTCAGGCTAAACAATCCCATCTCCCTCAGCTGCTCACCATCAGATTTGTGCTTCAGACCCTTTGTCAGCTCTTTTGCCCTTCTTTGGACCTGTTTCAGCACCTCGATGTGTTTTTTTGGAGTGAGGAGCCCAAAACTGGACAAAGGATTCCCATCTGGCCCCACAGACTTGTGTGTGTCTGAGTGGTATAGCAGGTCACTCTGCTCCCCATACCTGTTTTCTAGCACAAGGGAATGGGTTCCTGGAGAACAACTGCTCCTGTTATTCAGGATTGAGGCAAAGAAGACATTAACTAGCTTAGTCTTTTCTTCATCCTTTGACACTGTTTCTCTCCACATACAATACAGGCGGAAGATTCTCTTTTAACCCTCCTTTGTTTGCTACTGTATTTATAAAAACACTTTTTTCCTTTACAGCAGTAGCCAAATGAAGTTCTAGTTGGGGGTTTTTGTCAAGTCTGTTACTCGGTAACAATCATGTTGAACCATCAGAAGATACTCAGTTACAAACGTTAAGTGGACTACCAAATACTCAAGACTCTTACTTATCCCCTTGGCACAGAAATTCACACACTGCAGAACTTCCCTGTATGGGTCTGGCCCTCCTAGGCAAAGACTGATGGGGAGGAGATGCATAATGGACTATCTCACCTTTTGCAGTGCTCTTTGCTCCAGGTAAAAATGTGTAGTCAATGGCATGTTGTTGGGCTGATAATCGAAGTGAATAGCTGGAATATATGTGGCTCCCAAAGCACAACCTGGTCCTGTACAACCCTGCACTCAGCCATGTCCTGAGCAAAGAAAATGTGTTGTGTGGCCTTTCTAGGGATTTTTTTTTTTGGCACAATAGGCCTGTTTCTGCTCTCTGATTACTCTGTTCTGAGGAGTGCACCCAGGTCTTGATTTTAGTGGCTTTTCATGCTCAGAAAGCATTTGTGTACTGCTACTCTATACAGGTTCTGAACTGAGGTATGTTGAGTTGGATCTGCTGCTGCAGTTGGGGTCCAGTTTATGCATTTGCAGTGCTACCAACTTTCTTGTTCTCTAGAGCTTTTTGCAC
>WEIV01011814.1:23527-36530 GCA_013390005.1 Calyptomena viridis | reverse complement strand
TTCCTCATCAGACAGTGCAAAAGAAAACAAAGGAAATAATTAACTGAGATAGATAAAGTCTAAGTTTGGGTGAATGCTGATGACCGTTCTTCCCAGTCACACAGAGAGACACACAGATTGTGGGTCTTTGAAAAGTGAAGTATTTTTACAGAAAAAAACCCCACTTGTTTATTAGCTGAAATTTCTTTTTTCCTTGGTATGTAATTACAGATGTTATCTTTAGCCAAACAAACACAACTTGTCTTTGTAGCTCCCTTATCTTAGGCAAAAGTGTATGGAACTAAGTTGATTATAAAATAAGGAATTTGTAGCAAAGACTAACACTGCATCCTTAATGCATGCAGCAAATCTCTACTTTCCTGGTCTTTGCTGCACATATAGTGTTGTGTGTTTTTCTGAGTTCGTCTTAAAGGGAACTTCATCACTGAAACAATACCATGTGTTCAGATCACAGCTTCTAATTTAAGCTGAGGTTTTTGCAGTTTCACAACTGGCTCCTGATGGCTCTTCAGGGATACAAAATGTGATTGTTATATTGATTTTAGTGGACCTGATTTGAATTTATTGTTCACCAATCAGATAAACCTCTTAGAAAATTTAATTCAGAGGCAATCCTTTTGGCTGTACTGGTTCTATACTTAAGAATTTTTTTATTGCATCAGTAAGTGTCTGTCTTGGTTAGGGCTTGCCTATTTTTTTGATATGACTGTAATGTTAGCTGTATTGTTTAGGAGAACGTTAAGCCTATGACTTGAATGTAGGATAACTGCTAATGCAGGTAGTCACTATTCAAGGGTTTTTTCGGATTCACTGGCATTTGACAGAGGTTTCATGATAGAATTTAGCCTGAGTTGCAAGTGTATGATAAGTTAATACCTATTTGGATGCTGGAGATGATGAGTGGCATGGTGGGGTAGGAATAGTAAACTTAATTTTGCCTTGCAAACATAATACCTGATTGATTTAAAAGCAGTTATTAAAAACCCAAAAGGATTGTTGTTTTTGCTTCTCCTCCCCCATTCTCTCTGAGTTAGTGAGTGACCACCTAAACAGTTTTTGGCATTGAGGATAGAACTGAGGGAATAGAACCACCTCCCACTGTTCATCTCTGTTCCCACTCTACAGGGGAGAGTTTCAATGCAGAGTTGCTGTCACTTAGGAAAGCTCTGATGCTGATAGCTGATATGCTTTATTCCTGCCCTTTCCCAGCATTTTTTGGGGGTGAACTTCTGCTTGCAGTTTCTGCCCTGTCAGCTGTGGGTATGGCAAATGGCAAAACAGCTTCTTATGTTACAAGACTGTAGTTCATAGGGGAATATTTTCTTCCTAGGGGAAAGTAGAGAGCCTGAACAAGCATATCTGGCTGGTATGGAGAGAGCATTGGACCTTCTTAACCCAGGTGGAGGCTATTGAACAACACTAAAGCGACAAACCGTTTGCCACAATAATACTTGGGAAGCAATTATGATTGATAGCAGTATTTAAAGGATGTTCTTTATTGGGTTTTAACAGAAGGTGGGTGGGTGGCTATGGTCTCTCACAGTGTTCCCTTCCTGTCATAAGCATTTGCAACAAATGCATCCTCCAGTGTTTTAGCTGATCAGAGGACAAATGGTGGCCTATGCCATCCATCCTTAGTAGAGTCTCTCTTGGCTGCCAGCCTGCCATACTGTGCTCTTGACAGAGGAGTAAGCATTCAGGGAGTGAGATTCACAGAGATCCACAGGTTTTCTTTTCCTGTGGTGCTCTGGAGAAGGAGGAATAAAGTTTTTGCCCAGCTGATACTGCTGTTACAGGTCTCGCTTGCTGATGATGGTGTGGGCGTACATACCGTGCCATCACTGAAGCTGAATGTGCTGTAGGAGGGGGTAGGCAATCTAACAATTATGGTTTGTGTCTTCTCTCTTTCCTTCAGTCTATGAAGATGTGAGCGTGTTCAAAAGATTATCATGCCTTGGTGCAGCTTTGTGTTTTATAAAATCCATATGTCAGAAAGGGCAAGATAAATGAAATGTTCTTTGTGCTTAAAAGAAAGAAGTAGCGAGGTCTATGGTGGTATTTTGTTGTTGCTAAGTATTCGTTGCATGGTTTTCAATCAGTGAGAAACCTTGAGAAACACCATGATGGAAATATACCTGCAGAGTTATTTTATTTCCAGAAAAATATGTCTCTTGTTCTTCCCTTTCTGTTTAAATTGGGACATGCAACTGAGATTGCACTGGTGGCATCAACAGATAGATTCCTCCTTGAAATTGGCATATCAAAACTGGTTGAAAAAGGTAAACTAAGAAACTTCATGCTCAGCTCTAGAGATCCAGGAGAAAGGGTACTGAGTTAAGTACCATAGCATTTTCTCTCCAGACTGCTCCCAGGTAATTAAAACATATGGTTGTTCAGCAGTTCTAACAATTACCATTCAGATCTTAGCCTCAATGTGATCCTTTTCAGTATGTATCTGATGGTGAAGCTGGTCTAAGACTTCTTTATATTTCATCAATAAACAAACAACAGTGTAGCGAACCTTCATCCACAAAGAAAATGTGATGAGCTTTGTTTCTTTGATGGTTGCTTTAAAAACTGGATGTGAATGAACAATGCCAACAGAAAGTAAATTGAGAAAAGATGGAGATGATGCTTACAAAAAGAGAAATGCATAATGAAGAACAGATTACTTGGATAATGCCATCAGATCACTGTATCAGTGTTCAGGTTTGGAGTCAATCTGGAGGTGTCGTAGCTCCTGATGTACCTAACTGGGCTGCAGAGAGCAAAGCAATACATGTAATTCTTTTTATGTCATCTCTTTGTCAGGAATTCCATTTATCAAAACTGGGTATGACCATATTTTGCCGAGTGTCCACAGACTCTAAATTTTATGTCTATTTGGTATCATATTTTCCCCAGAAAAGCTGTGCTTTGCCTCACTGCCTGGAGAATACAAAGAGTGATGACTGCACAGCCAAACATTTCTTCTTTCATCTTTAGGAAAATGATCTAGTCTACCTGACATATCACCACAATGCCTTGATGCATGGGGATTTGTGTTTTTTGGTTTTTTGGTTTTTCTTCTCCAGAATACCTTGTTTATTTTGTTTGCTTGGAGATTAAATTAGTCTAATATAATTTTGAACATATTCAAATATGTTTTTAAAAAGAGACCTTAAAATGGGAGATATTTTGTTCTGGAAAGATAAGAATATTTCAAAAACTTCATAAATAATTTTTTGATGCTTTGAAGTTTTCTATAAACAAAGAACTTTATAAAGTCCCTGTGAATTTGCAAAATACTTCTTCAGGCAATCTGCATTTGTGTAGAATAGAGTTTGGTTAAAAAATAAAGCAGTTTTTGCTTTATACAGACTACTGGCTTCAGTACTAGTTTCCTGCTAGTTATTTAAATCTGTGGCTGCACAGGAATTTATTATATACTGTATATTTGAATCTGTAAAGCTAGAAGATTACAACAGATGAAATAGCATTATTGTTTGGCAGAGAAAACATTGGTGTGCACTAACAGCATGAAATTACTTATAATTTACCACTAACACAAAACATTTATATGCAAATGAATGTAAAAAATAGTCCTACTTTACCCATGAATGATTTGATTCCTCTTAAGAATTATGCTTCTTATCCTAATTTCGTCTTCCTGCCATTTCTCACACAAAAGTCTTTTCCTTTTCACTTATCACTAGTCGCATCATAAAACTACTTTTGTCAGTAACAGTGAATATTAAACTTAATCATCAAAGTGCTGAATGAGGAAGACTTTATTTCAGGATGGTGATTCGTATGTATTGGAGTTGGGATTTAATGTTAATATTCTGCATGCTCATAGCAGAAAAATTATTTACTCTTTTCACTATTGCCCTTTGCAAGTTAAAGTTCTGTTTATATATCATGTGCCTTCCTGTCTTCAGCCTGAGCTGACTTTTCCTCCAGCACAGGAAATCATGAAGTCCTTCACCAGATCAGTAAAGCTTAGGAGTTAAAGGCTTTCCGATAGCTCATAAAGATCACATTGAAAATGTGCTAGGAGATCTTTTACACAGAACTGTAGTAAACCCTGTGGTGTGCCAAAGGCAGGAAATACGTCTGTATGCAAAGGTTGAATGTCCTCCCACCAGCCTCAAGAATCAGTTATGGATCCTAGATACTTTTCTTAATTATTTTTTAATTTGGAATGTTTGGAGATTTTGGTGGGTATGAAATACATGCCCTGGTTCATGGAGTCATAGCATGGTTTGGGTAGGAAGTGACCTTCATAAAAATCTCAACCCCTAGGTGAAAGCAGACTGGATAAAAAGATCTGATACATTGTAAAATATTTTACAGAGGTAGTGTGTCCATAACAATTACTTAATTTCTTTTAAAAAAAAAATATTTTAAACTGCCGTTTAAGATTTTGTGAAATGCGTGCAACTGAATATGTAACTAGTACTTTCATTTGTGGAGATATAAGAGCACTTGGCTGGCTAGGGACAAAATTACATGGGAAAGTAGAAAAACAAAAAAGTAATGAGCACTTGGTGTTTCAGAGTCTGTTGATTGAGTAAGAGTAAGAAGAATAGTTTATATAATTGCTCTATTAGTGCTACAAAGCATGACCAGGGCTTGGCTTTTTGATGTGTTGCTTGATTGTGCTGTAGGAAAATAAGGGCATTTTTCAAGAAAGAGGTTAATGATGATGGTTATGAATCTTTCTTGGGTTCTGCAGGGCTAAAAGTATCACACACCTGACTTTTTATCTGACTGTAAACATTTGGTAAAAATATTTATACTCTGAAACTGTTTGCCTTTTAATCAGTGTATGTGTAATAATTGCAGTAAATGATAAGTGTCATTTGAGTTATCTGGGTTTTTGTCCTTACCTACTCATTCTGTGTTTATGAAATAGATGTGTTAGGATCATGTGTTGTGCATGTCTAAATTACCCCATATGTCAGTGCTATTTGAAGGAGAGAGAACCATAGTGTTGGCATTTTGTGACGCTGAAAGAAGGGCCGTTAGAAATACATGTTGTAGGCAGATCTGATGAGGTATAAAGTTACATAAGGCACCTTCCATATGACAAGCTGTGATATCAGTTGCTAGCAGCTTTGAGCTGCTAAGCTATTTGCCTCATACTTTGTGGGATGTGTTCAGCCAAGTGTTGTGGAGAATAAAGTTCAAATGCATTTTGTTCATTTTTAAAAACAACTTTAGAGACAAAGGTTGGAACTTTTCGTGGTGAATTTTTGTCCTCCACAAATTTTAAGGTGTGGTTTTGAAATGGCTGCCATGTGCCATGGTATCCCTGTGATCCCGTTTAGATTATTCATTTAAAATCTTCCTCAGGCTTCTGGAGAAATGAGGACTCAATGAACTTTACTGTTTCCAGGCTTCTTTGTTAAAAGCAAAGAAATTATACTCAAGAATTAAATATGGAAGATGAAAGCGCTGACAACTAGTGAGGAGAAGAATTAAGCTCACCTATGGTGATTTTAAGTCCATTTCTTAGCAGCCATATGCTATTGCCTATAACTCCCATGTTTAGCCTGTGAATAAGAGACAAAACTTATGATTGCATCCTTGTGATAGTTATCCATATTACTGAGAGATACCAGAAGTAATTGCGAAATTGCACTTCTTTACTCATAATTTATTAGTCAATATAGCTATCTAGACTATAAAATTTTCCTTTCCAAAAGATTGCCATTTTTTTCCTTCTTTAAAATACAATGTTTGTCCATGTGATGAAAAACATTTACCAGAGAAAAATAAACCTTTACTTTCTACAGCTTATACAGTCACAGTTTCTTACTGCAGAAGGGCAGCAGAAATTAATTGATGTAAGCACTGCTATCTGCTCTGCCTAGTAAAGATACTGTGTTCATTTTTCTTTTTGCCCTCAAGCACTAGTGTTACAGTAGTTTAGTCAGTTCCCATCTTGAGACTCTTCAGTAAGAGTTAGCAGTGGTCACTGCATGCCTTTTGCTCCGCTGGTTTCCTGCAGCTTTCTGGACTGAAGAGAAGAAACGGTGATTTAGGGGGGTAGGCAGAGGGGACATATCTTTATTTCTCTGTCTTGGAGTGTTTGTAGGAGTCAAACAGTGTCACTGAACTTGATGTTGCATTTGTGTTTGGAGATAGAGAGGTATTCATGGTTCCATAACAGTTGTGATTGAGGCATCTCTTCTAATGGAAGAGATCTTCTAATGAAAGGATTTGCTAATGGGACTGTGACTATGTCTGTATTGCATGTTGTAGTGTGTTTAGCTCTGAGCTTGGCTTTCTTAGCTAGCTGAGATGTCTTTGCACTTGCAATGAGCAGTATAAAAATTCCCTAAAACTAAAGGCCTTGGTAGCTTCTAGACACTTTGTCTGAGCCAGCAGAGATAGTTAGCAATGAGTTAGGAACACTTTCCATTTTAACCTGTGCTAACAGTGTCAGACACTTCCCCGCCACCAAGAGTCAAGCGAATTTAACACAGGAAAGAGATTAAATTGAGTTCTGGTTTTTTTTATTATTAATTTTTATTTTTATTGAGGAAAGTAGGGAACACTATTAATGAACATTCATCAAGCTAATTTAAGAAAATTTCACTTTACTTCCACATTTGATTACTGGACTCTCTTCCTACCCTTGCGGTGCTGGTGCAAGGATGGGCTAGCAGAGGGACTAGGCTGGTTCTTCTCACAAAAAAACCCCAGCAAAACTCATCAGTGGTGATTAGAGCTGCTGCTTTTCAGTGTGTGAAGAAAAGAGCTACAATTCATCACTCACACTGTCATGTGAAGCCACAGAAAAATAATTAGCAGGTAAGATGTCTATTAATAGCTCCCCCCACCTTTAGTTCAAATACCTGCTGACAAGCTATTACTCTGTGTAGCTTAGTTTCATCAAATTTTTGTTTCATGATTGCCAGAAGAGACTCCATTAGAGGCATTTCTGTTGAGGCAGGGTGTCTCTGAAGAAACCCTTGCCCTGTGGCCTCTCATTGAGAAAGCGGATGCGTAAATTTGCGTCCCTTCTTATAATCTCTACAAGCATGCAGAGATTTCTTTGTGCTTCTTTCAGTGACTGTGAATTTATTTTGGCTAATGAAAGTGTAACTTGTGTTAGTGCTGGCTAAATGCAGACTAGGGGAAAACAAAGAACTGTCTCCTTTGCCTGCAATTATCTTCTTACGTGTTTGAAAATAAATGCGGTGCATTTCTAAGAAAACCATATTGTTAATAGTATATTATCACATATAAAGTATGATTAAACTTGGCAGTTTTTATTTAAGCAAGCTTTTTTCCAGTATTACAACACACAACTCTGTCTGCTTTTAATGTGGGCCAGAAATATTAGTGATAAACAAAGTGAGGGTATTGTTAGCTTGGCTGATGTTTTAGGATCCTTCTACTAGAAAGCTTCAATAAACACAGCTGCCCAAAAATATATTCTGCCTGAAATTTATCTCTGTATTTTCCATCTCTGGCTTTATCTATCTCACATGTAGAGGCTTTACCATAGTCAGTGCCATCCTCATGTAAGACTGAATTTTCTATGTAGCTTAGGCTCAGTTTTTTTATGTTGAAGGACACGCACACACATTTGATGAATATGTGTGAAAATAGGCTTTGTATCTGTTAACACTGCCTCTTCCTATCCTCATGTCTGATGGTGAAAAAAGACATCTGAAAGAGTGCGATATAGGTGGCCATCACTGAGATGTTAACAAGAGGCTGCTAAGCTTTTACAGGAACTGATTTTCTAAAGAAGCATATACAGAAATGTAGCCTGTTTTCTTGTTGTAGAAAGAAAAAGATTCGAGTGTTTGTTTGCTTGATCTGCAGTGTTCAATGTTGCAGGTTTCTTTTTTGTTGGTGCTTTACTGTCTGGTGGGACTGGAGCTCTGTGTGCTGCCTGCCAGGGGTCCAGCTGGGGTGGACATGTCACACCAGCACAGGCTGGGAACCGGCACCCGCCTGTCCGAGCAGATGAGGTAGAGACAAGGTGACAAAGTGGGGGATGGCAGAAGACAGGGAGTTAAATAATTTGGGTGTGTCGAGGAGTATTTGGGTGCAGCCTTGGTGTGGTCTCCCCCAGCCGTGAGCCCTGTGTGGGGCACGTCTGGGGAGGCAGGCAGGTGCCTGGGCTCGGCCGCCTTCTTCCCTACACACAGTCCTGCCTTAGTTTCATATTTGGATAATCACACTCAGCTTCTTAAGAACAGACCCCTGAATTAAGAAATTCAGCATTTCAGTGTGTTGGACAGAAGGCAGCCCTGTGAGAAGCCCTGTGGCCAGCCTGCAGTGTGTGGTCGTAGCCTCTCACTTTGGAGGATGTGAATGCCATGTTGCTCGGGGCTCGCTTGTGGTGGGGTTTTGATTTGTCTGATCTGTAAGATGTTTTTGGTGACTTCCCATTCATCCAGAATATCTTTCGTTTGTTTCTCCCCCCATTAATTTTGTCAAAATGAGCTGGATGCTCAAGAAGCAGAATGAAGAACAAACCTGCTATTTTTTTTTTTTTCAAACTTACTCCTACCCACTCCTGTCTCCATAAGGCTCCCTCAGCCAGAGCAACCACAGAAAACTGCAGAAAAAACCCACTTATTTTTTAGCTGATGTTTATCTCTTTACTTTAGACTGATTTAGTAATGAGTCTAGTTTATGAGCCATTTAGCTGCATAATAAAGGACTTTTTACTTTTCAATCCCAATTAATTGTTTTCATCTTGTAATTTTTTATTTATAACCTAATTCTATCTGTTGTATAATTGCTTTTGAATACTTACATGGTGGAAAAGTCACTGCCCAAACATACAATTTGTCTAATTGGGAACTGAATGTGGTGGCAGAGAACAGTGCCTGTGCAGAAAATGTGCAGTTGAGAAATACCTGCAAAGCCTTCCTTGCCCAAAACAGGGATGTTTACAGACGTTCCAGTAGTGGCTTTTAAAGCACAGCCTTAGTGGATGGTCACTGCCCTTTTAAGCCAAATTCCAAAGTGCATCCTCTGTCTTGGAAAGATGGTGGTTGTTTTATTGGCTCCCTCACAATGTGTGTTTGGTTTACAGGCACAAAAGAGCTGGCTGGGAGATGGCAGATAAGCTTTGTGCTGTAGTCCCTCCCTTCCATGGTGATCTCCCATTGGCTTGGGAGTGGATGTTGTGGAAGGGCTGGGGGCTCACCGGGACTCAGTGTAATATTCATGCAGTCCCTATATAGTTAAAGAGGATTAAATTTATTTACTAAATGATTTGGATTAGGAGCATGACAACTGCTGTAAATAATCACCACCTCACCAACACCCACCCCCTCCTAGTTCCTACAGAAAAAAGACTAAGGTAAATAAGCTTTAGCAATCTTAAATTAACATTGGTGAGTTTATCTCTTCTCCCATCTCTTCTTGTGGACAGACTAGTATGGGGACCAAACCACTGGCATGGGAGGAGAGCTGGGGAGGACAAAGGAGTGTCATTAGGAAATGGATATTTCTGTGTGCATCTGGGGGGTTTTGTGCATCCTATTTCATCATTATTTGTGGTAGGAAATGGTCCACCTTCCATAGTAAGTAGCCCTTTCCATGTCAACTGAACGTTTTGTCAGCACCCCATGTGACCACCCTGTGATGTGGTTAAGGTGAGGAGCATCTTCAGAATTCTGTAATTCTCTTAGAAGAATACCAAGATGAAGTCTATGCAATTACTTATTCCTATTTTGCAAAAGTAAAATAAGACCTCTTTTATAATAACTCTATTACTCTTTGCGTGTGTGAAGAAAACAAATCTATTATAGAAATAACAAGTCAGTGATGGTGCTATATTATATTGTAATTGAACATTAAATCAGGGCATTCTCTAGTGCTGTTTTGGTGAAGTTGCACTTTTGAAGGATTTCCATGTACTATTTGTTAACATTTCTGCCTAATTATTTCTGTCTCTGCTGCACAGCTGCATAATTTAAGTTTAAGAGAGTGACACTTAAATAGAAATAAAGTTTACAACTTGACTTTAAATGGGCAACATAGTGGTTGAGCAGGGCAGCACTGTGTTCTCTGGTTTGTGATTCTGCTTGTCCTTTACTGCTAAAAAGAATAAAAGTAAGATAATGAACGTACTCCCATCTCTGAAACCAACAAAAGTGATTTGGTGTCACACCATGTCCATGGTGCATACTTTTGCTACTTGTAATCTCTCAGGCCAAGTGTGATCTTGGGAATTATTGTGAGAACAGACATGGGGACTGATCCCTAACTATCAAATCTATTGAGCAAACCATCTGACCAAGGTCAAGTTGAATGGAGCTCTGAGCAACCTGGTCTAGTGAAAGATGTCCCTGCCCATGGAAGGAGGATTGGAACTAGAGGATCTTTAAGGTCCCTTTCAACCCAAACTGTTCTTTGATTCAGTGTTTTACTGAGTCTGATGAACTGCTTTGAAAAACAATCTTCCAGACTAGGTTTTTTCTTCGAGATGTTTTTCTCGATGCACTTAGAACAAGCTAAAAGATCAGTCATCATTTTGCTGCTCTTTTGTTCTGTTTTTATGCACTTCAGAAAGAGAACATGCTATACATTTAAAAACTAGTGAGTGGGTGTATTTCTACCTTAATTATTAGGAATGGTTAAGTTTTGAAGTAGAAGAACAGTCTTGGTGTTCTTGGTACTCCCTGTTCATCTGTAAAGCTAACTTTATTTTTTTGATCTTCTTTTTTCAATGCAGAACTATGGTTTGGAAACAGAAAATCTAAAAACTCTTTCTCACAAACTGAATGCGTCTGCCAAAAATCTACAGAACTTCATCACCGGGAGGAGGAGGAGTGGTCACTATGATGGAAGGACCAGTCGCAAATTACCGAATGATTTTCTGACATCAGTAGTGGATCTGATTGGAGCAGCTAAAAGTCTGCTGGCTTGGTTGGACAGGTAAAATCTCCCAAATGTGTCACAGGTAACCAGATCACGCACGTGCACAAACCCCAACTTCTTTACAAAATGTAATGTAGACATTAAATGAAAGCAGAATTCATTTACATATTCTGAGGGGATATTTGTGCCAATTTTTTTGTGAACATGCAGTCCAGACAGCGTTTCAGTACAATACCTCCAAATGCACTGTAACCCTACACATCTGGAAATACAATAAAGCAACAGGATTGCATAATTAGGTTATATATGTATTTTTTATTAATATAGAACAACACTTTACTCAGATTCATTGCTCTGATACTATCAAGTTCACTGTCAAAACTCTGATCATACTTTTCATTACATATATGTCAACATATAAATCTAGAGTGTGTGTGTGTGTGTGTGTGTGTATAAAGATGCATGTTGTGTTTTGGGTGTTTTAAATGGTAGTGAAATACTTCTGAAACTGTAGTGGCATTAGGAACTGTTTTATACTTTACCTCTGTTACCCAGGAAGTATTTGGAACCAGGACTCAAGTGTTCCCCTTTGCTACATTTGTAGCGATGTTTTTCTAATTATAGCACGAGTAATGTAGAGGTATTTATGATGATCATTGAAACTCCTGAAGTGGTTAAAATTAGTTTATCTGTATGTCTTTATAAAATGCATTACAATGAGTTTTCATCAGCAAAAAATAAAATACTTATCTTGATTTAAAGGTGTATCTTATTTTGTAACCAGCAGCTGAAGTTTTGTTCAACATATGATCTTCGTGTAACTTTTAAAATTCAACAAAATTATTTGGTTTTACTGCTGTGTGTTTTATGTTTCACTTCCCTGAGGAAAACTGGCTTCTGTCCCATAAATTATTTCCATATGAATGCTTTAGGTGAGGCATGAATCTTTTCCATTTCTTAAGCTGAACTGCCAGCTCTTTGTTTTGTTCAGGAGATTTCAGCTATCATTGCTTCTTCTTTTCTACTCCTTTTCTAGTGTTTCCCCAAGTTTCAAACCCGGAGTACTCAAAGTTGGCTCCTATGTTTCTCTTTAGGTATTTAACATTAGGTGTGCAGGGAAATAATGCAATCTTGTGGAAAGAGCCTAGTATTGAGACTTGAAAAAATTTGGAGTATATTTTTAGCTCTGTCTCTAACCTGTTATTAATTGGAATATCTGTAGGCTTCACTTTTTCTCCCTGCAGAATCATTTTTGGCAGAGAACTGTGTATCATTCTGGGCTTTAAAACAGAAAGAACAGTAGGAAAACATGGTGTCTTACGTAGACAGATAAGTTTTTGCAATTTCTTTCTATTTAGAAATAATCTTGATGGTTTTCTCATTGGGACCGTGGCCATGATTAAAGACTGTTAGTTACAAAACTGAGGCTCTTCTTTGGATTTTGGTTAGTTGGTTGGTTGTTTTTTTCCTTTTTTTTTTTAATAATCTGGTATTAAAAAGTAAACTTTCATATATATGTATATACATGCACATTTAACACACTGAAAAGCAACGTGAATTTTTGCAACTTAATATGAATTTAATGCTTGAAGTTCAGGAAGAAAGTAGTTGGTGCTAGAAAATGTCTGCATCTGAGGACTGATGTGTTACTGTAGTACTGTGCACTGCATATACTTTTGTGTTTAGCTGAAATGATAGCTGCTCAGACCCAGGAGTTCCAAGAAGTTAAAAATAAGGGCAATCCTGGTGTTAGCCTGCTTTTGGTGGTGCTGTCTTTAGTGTCCAAATAAGGCTTCAAATTTCTAGGAAAATCTTCTTGAAAATCTGTGCAGCTTAAACACCTGGTTCTAGCAAATGTTTTCTGAAACATTTTAGGACTTTTCTGATTTATGAGCATCTGGGTATTGTGGTGAGATTTGTTCTTTCTTCTTTGTGAAGTCCCCAAATTAGGGTGAAGGCAGGCTGATGACTGCATTTTTCTCAGGAAGTGGGAACATCTGGAGATCAATATGAGTCGGCTTATTATATACCTTTTAAGAAGGTATTGGGTCCACTAGGGGGAGATAGAAAGATTAAAAAAAAATAATTATTTACAGTAAGGGACTGGATTTAATTTTATTTTGTGGGCCCCAAATCTTAGTTTTTTGGTTTTTTTTTTATT
>WEIV01011814.1:1467-20691 GCA_013390005.1 Calyptomena viridis | reverse complement strand
ATGGTCATGAAGTAGGATTTGTCAGGGACCTCTGGATTTATTTAGTGTACTGTTTGACTCAGCTATCTGTGTGGGCAGTGATTCAATGTCTTTCACAGAAGTTCTCCTCTAGCACTTGTTTTTCACACTAGCACTATCCCCCTTCTAGAAATAAAAAACTTAAACTGCTGCTGCAGATTACAATGAAGTCTAAGTAGCAGGAACAAAGATCTTGTGGAGATAGATTTTATGTTCAAGACTTGCAGTGCTGTGGCCAGAAAAAAGCTAGCAGGCTGACAAATGTGCATCAGCCTGATTAATTTATCACTTCTGTGTGGATACACAATACATGAACAAAATGGAACAAGAAGATGAACAAAAAGCCCATCTGTAAATAGAAATTGTTTGCCATATAAAATATATGGGTAAAATTGCTGATAGAAGCAACAAAATGTAAAATTTCAGAGTAAAAGGCTTTTCTGGCAAGTCTAGGTCTGCTTTTAGGGTCATTCACAGAATGGTGGGGTGTAATCCTTTAACTTCTAAATGCCAGGTGGGAAAATAATTTTGGTGTGTGCTTAAATGTACTAGTATTCTACAAAGCACTTATGTGTATATGTAAATCTTGTTAAGTGAGGCTAAAATCTGTGCCTGAAGTTAAGGACATTTGAATGCTTCAGTGGTTGACAGCTGAACAGGACCTCTAAGCCTTAAACTGTGAGCTTTTCTTGGTGATGCTCTGGTGCCTCAGAGAAGTGCTGCCTGCAGTGATGTAAACACTCTTTGTTTATGACTGAACAGTTTCAGGTGTTCAGCTTCAGTGCCCTCTTTAAATCTGCGCTGTATAAAAGCATTGTGGTAGCAGAACACGTTCCCCACTCCAAAATGGAACTCCCTCTTTTCACCATGGTGACATACTCAAGGCATATGTTTTCTTCCAGTGAAGGTAAAATGTGCTCAGCTGGATTTCTTTGCCTCATTGTTTTTGGTGAATGAGCCTTGGTGATGTTTATGGTGTGACTATTTTGTAGTTTTAAGTAAAGAGGAACCTTGTTTGCAAGCCTGTAACTTCTTGCTTACAAAGAAAGTGTTGCTGGTTTAGAGTCTCCTTTACAACAGACTTCATACAGTCCTGTAAGCTGTGCTTGGTTAGTGCTTTTTGTGGTAAATCTGGTTTGTACACAAGATTGTGGGGGTAAACAAATGAAAATTCAAAAGAAATAAGAGTTCAATAGAAACAAAAGAGTTCAGCAATTCTTTACTCGCCACACAAATAATGCACTTTCTATCAACTGGTTTTTAGTCTTAAACCTGTGACTCCTGTTTCCTTTATGCATTTGCCTTTATGCTGGCTTGAATGGTATGCCAAACCCATCAGTAAATTCTGCCTAAGAATGCTATGGTACTTAACTGCATTGTACTCCTGGAACAGCTGTGAATATTTAATAGAGCACTCATTTAAAGAATTCCTTTATTCAGTGTGAATTTTACTGCATTCCTCTCTGATTCTACATAAAGCAGTTGCATTAGAAAGCCAAATAAAATATTTCTTTTATGAAAGCCTTCAGCTATGAATCTTAGATGGATTTAGCACAATATATGTACAACAGTATTGTACATTCAAATTTTTATTTGAGCTTAATGTTACCTTTGAAGACTGAGTTATATTCTTGCTTGGATTGCCTGTCTCTTTAAAAGATTTAGTACTATTATGTGTAATCAAAAGGCTCTGAGGATGTTTTCCCTTGTTAGGATGCTAAAATAAGTATGACACTGGTTTTAAACTCCTCACAATGTCTATTGTTATAAAATATTTCAGTGCTACAACTAGTGGTGAAATATGATTAACTTTTATTTTGGGCAATGCTTTTACTAGCAACAGCCAGTATTTATCCAAATTGCAACTTTTTAAAGAGGAATAAATATTTTTATGTATCATTTTCCCCTAATACAATGTTAAGAAAACAGATTAGAAGGCTAAAGCATATGGGGCCAAAAATGTTGATAATGTAAAAATACTGAGTGTCTGCATCTTCTTCACAAATTTTTGATTGTGAAGGATTTTCTTTCATGTGCAATCAGTAGTTGTGAGNTTTCTTTTATGTGCAATCAGTAGTTGTGAGTATTAATAGCTGTTGAATTGTATTATTTCTTAAGTCTGTGAAGGAATTAGCTGTGCTATATTAATGTGGCTGGTTTTTCTACCAGTCCTTCAGGGTGGCTTAATTAATTAGTGTTAGATAATATTTTTTTTATTACTGCTAAAGATGTTAATTCGGCCTCAATTCATGTAAGTGTACACACACACGCATGTGTGCTACAGCATACATTACACATGTATAAACAAATTCAGAAGTGTTATATGTCAAACACTGACTTAAAAAATTGTGGAAAGGACCAGTAGCACTGTCATGCCTTGTCTTAAAACACCCTGCATCCTTTACACTAAAGTCTTGAAGTTAATTCACTTTGATGTTAAAGAAAGGACCAATTGTAAGGTTTTTTCTCTATGAATGAGGTGTTTAGAAGCTCTTCATCTTACTCTGATATCTCCTAAGGTAAAGGTTCTCCATGGAAAAATTTGGAGGTTCCCACTTTTCCAGCTTGCATGCATGATCACAAAACATGTGTGAACTTAATTATCCTTGAAACCTATTACTCACTCATTTGTGAAAGTGGTTTGGAAATGACTAATGGCTTCAAAAGTTGGAGAGTGTTGGAGGAAAGGTGAGACTAAGGTCAAAAATACCATGCATGTGTTTGCTGAAGCATTGGTGTGATTGTATACATCTCTTTTTCTTAAGATATCAGGTGTAGAAGGGGTAGACAATGAAAAGGGGAAACTAGCAGAGGTCTGGAAGTGGAAATGGATAGAAAGGCATGTGGTCAGGTAGGTGTGCTGTGGATCTACAAAGATGTTTTCATGTGAGTGTTGCAAAGAAAGGGAATCACAGTTTTAAAGGAAGAACAAACACATTATAGGAGAAACCGAGGAAAAAAGGTTCCACAAATATGGAAATGTATATTAGAAATGTCTTGGAAATGACTGAGAGGTGTGACAATGAGACACGGAGGTCAGCGTGATAACAGGAAGTGGCAGTTTGTGGCCCCAGTCCAAGGCAGTTCTTCAGTTCTTGTTGAACTTTAAGAGCACTGAATTGGTTAGTACATGTGTTGAAAATTGTGGGACTTTTCTCAGGGAATCTTCTTCACTGGAGCTGTAGGAGGTACCTGAGACTTGAAGATCCAAGGAACTCTGAAAGATGTGGCTTTGAAAGAAAAGATTTGAAATTGGAAGCTGATAGCCCGGCCAAGGAAATAATCTTTTTAAAGTAGAGAGAAGTGGTCTAATTAGAAAGGGAATGCCTTATACTTCATGTGTGCCTTGAGGAGGAAAGTGTTTTAACAGCCAACTGAAGTTACAGTGTTTATAGGCTTTATTTGCATTTATACAAGTTGATTCGTCTGTTCACAGTCAATAATTGTGCTGTATTAAAATTACAGTCAGCAAATATGTTACCAATATAGAGGGTTTTTTTGTCAGGTTGGTGTTTTACACTGTCTCTTATATGAAATCCAGTCAGTGATCCTACAGTGAAGTTTCTGTTGACATTTTGATTGAAACTGCTGGCACGTTGTTATACTAAGTCTTGCTGAACTCTTGCTGTTGAAGTTGAGGCTTGGGATGTAACACCAAAATACATTTCCTTTGGAGGTAAATATTTAAAGAAGTCCCTACCGTTTCTCCAGCTGCTCATGCAGTAGTGGCTGTATGGTTGTGCGTGCAGATTGCCTCCAGGGAAGTCTGAACTGGAAAAGGGAATTGCAACTTTACCGGTCCAATTTGCAGCAATACCCCAGAGAGGCATCTCTAGAAACTGATGTGAGTGAGTTGGTTTGTAAGCTACAGGGGAGGCAACCGAAGGATTCCTTAGGTTTTCTGCAGGAGCAAAGTTTATAAAACATGGACCTATCTCCTTATCTTTCCAAGTTGTGAACAGCTTCTGAAAATATGACACATTAGTTACTGATTTTTAGTAGTCTTTTCTCTTGTGCTGACATCCTTGATGACTGCTTCACATGCTACTGTCAGTGAGTCTTCACTGTGTTAATTTCAATGTAACAAAAATGAGTAATGTCTCTGTCCCTTTGCCTATTCTTTAATGTCAACAAAGTTTATTTGGGGTATTTCTAATGATCTTCTCTAAGAGAAATGATGGTAAAAACGCCATTATTTTCCTTATGAATCATGAAACCAAACTAAATTACAAAACTGAGGGAAGATGATGCAGTATTAGAAGGCAAAGCCTACCACGTGGTTTTGTTCAGAGAAATGGTGGAGGCCTTGAAATGTCAAATAGATTCCAGTCGTATAATTTCAGGATCAAATGGTATTAACACCCATACTTAAAGTAAAATAATACTGTTTGCTGGCTTGATTCCATTCATCTTCAATAAAAGTGACTTCCTAAATGAACATGACCTTTTTAAATCAAGGTTTCAGGTAGATTTCAGAACCTCAACAGTAACAATTTTGGAAGGAAAAATATCAGTGTTTTTGTATCTCTTGACTAGTGTATGTTTTTTTTAACACATTTATCATAGAATCATAGACTATACTGCCTGGGGAGAACCCATCAGGATCACTGAGTCCAACTCCTGGTACTGCATAGGACACCCCAAGAATCACATCATGTGTCTGAGAGCGTTGTCCAAATGCTTCTTGAACTTGGTTATGATTCTTAGCCAAGCAGTTCAGTTACCTTTTATCCTTTAACATGCTCACGTGTCTCCTGAATTCAGAAATAATCTGTGTGTATGTATGTCTGTGGGCTGGCTTGCTGTAGTGTGTTCCTACTGTATGGTTGCCGTATACTGCAGAAAACTTGGGCTCTGGATTGTGATTGTATATCTGTGTCCAATAACTATCACAAGGCACTTTTTGGAACTTATCCACATGCTGTCTACCAAGTCCACACTCTTATTTCTTTTATGTTTCTTAAACACTGCCTATCTTCTGATTTCTATACCTTTAAAATAAAAGTTTTCTTTTCTCTCTAGAAAATACAGAAAGTGTATGTCATTGTGTGAGATATTACATCAAATTAAAGCTGCTAGACATGAGTATGCACCTCAGAGTTAATTCTGTCTTATGAACCACCAGCACTGGATTGCAAGCTCTGGAGAAAAAATAGAGCACTAGGTGGAACCAGCAAATATAGGGGAGTTCATGTGATATTATTAATGGATAGTTCCAAATCTGCCTGCACTAAAATACCAGTAATTCTGCATATGGAAAAGAAATTTAGAAACCTATTAGAACCAGTAGAACTATAGATACAGTTATCATTAGGCTTCCTTAAAGCAGAGTTCTTTGTACTGAAAACTTTTCTTTAGGCTTAAATAAGGGAGGTGTAATACCCACCAGTGCTGTAAAACTCTCCAAGGTATATACAAATATGTGTGAAGTGATGAAAGAAGGCAGTCGAGGAAGAGATTAGCCACTCATCTTAATTTAAAGACAGCCACACTTAAAAGTATTGCTTTGAGATTTTGGCACATTTGCATGATCTATTGTTAGTTTATTCAGACATGGCAATCCTTGTGGTTCTTTGCCACCGGTGTTTGTTGGTTATTTTTTTTTTATTTCTTGGAAATGTTTGAAGCAGGTGTGTTAGAGAGAAATGCCATCTTTGTGATGCTAATTATGTCCATTAAAACCTCATTTGCAACACTGATAAAGTCAAGGTCTTGACTCCTCTTAGAGAAAATACCAGTCCTGCCTAGTGTTTGGCTACTTCTTTACTACAGAATATAGGCCAAGTTGAGTTAATAGATTAAGAGAGACTTGTGGTACAGAAATCAGATGATTGCCAGCTTCCCTAACTAAATACATTTTAGCAGTGCTTCTAGAAAGCAAGCAAACTTTCAGGTAGGCAAGCATTTTAAACATTCTAACATGAAGTTTTAAGGTATAGAATGTCTGTAGGTAATGTCTGTCAATGCTGCATTACACTGTTCTTTTCACTAAGTGGTTTTGATTGTACCATAGCGTGTGGGCATGTTAGGTTGTGCTTCCAGTTTAGGCTTTGCAGCTGCTTCTGAGCATTGATGCATCTCTGGCTCTAAACACTGTTTCCTCCTTTAGATAAGGACTTTACTTATTCTGAGTCCCTCCACTAATTTCACTAGGTATTAGATCGAATCCTAGTGAATCAGCCAAAAGCTTTTCGGATCTGATTCACATCTGGACACCATTCGTATTACAGGAAGAAGTAGTGCCTCTGATTGCCTTTTATAAGGGTATTCCCAAACAAATGCAGAAGGCAAGCTGGGCTTCTTCTGTAGGACTAAAGGCAGTCTGGAAGTAAACTGTTAGAAGTAGTACTTTTATAAATGGAATTTCTTAAAGAGGAATTTCAAAACTGCTAGTGGATATATGCTAGTACTATTTAACTTTTTTTTTTTTTTTTTTTTTTTTTTTTTAGATCACCTTTTGCTGCTGTCACAGATTACTCAGTAACAAGAAATAATGTCATACAGCTCTGTCTGGAACTAACAACAATAGTACAACAGGTATGAGACAATTTGCTTAGCAATATATTTTTTCCTAAATTCTAAATGCCTTCGTCACACAATTTTGTTTTATACTGTCTATATAATTGCCTAACCAAAATAGGGGAATACTAGTGCTTAATAAATGCTTTCTAAAAATTCTGTTTCCTGGTTTTATAATACTAGTTTGTGTTGTGCGTATCTCAGTAGTAAGACTCATCTTGGGTTTGCTAGTCTAATATCATCACTATAAATTTGAGAAATCTTGATAATTTACATATTTAATTTCTTATATTCTGTCTTTTAATTTTTACTTAACTGTCTGGTTCTGTGTATTGGACTTCAGTAATCTTTCATACAGTTCATGTCATCTAGATACCTGTTAAGATGATACATGAAATCATGGGGGTAGAATATTTAGAATATTTCGAATATATTTGTGTACATTCTACCTTCAAGAAATCCAGAAGTAGGTAATGAATGGCACTTGTTTAATGGGCTTCATTTGGAAGTGCAGTCCTGAGAACCTTCCTCACCCTGCTGTGTGTGGTTTGTCTGTCTGTCTTCTTGTTGTTCTGCTAAAATGAAAAGTCTCTTTGTCGCCAAGCAGAAGTTTGAGGGGTTGTTTGCACTCAAGAAGGTAGAGTGGAGAAAAAGGGAGAGAGTGGGCTAGATAGGAGCACTGGGGAGACTTCTCGGATTTTCAGAAACATCCCTCCAAACTAACAGAAACTAAACTTCTCCTATGGCTTCTTGGAATGACTTTGTATGATGATATTCTCCATTTCATAGAGGAAATACATTTTCCTCTGATCTTTTCATAAATGAGAGCAACCCTGGTGATTCGTAGTGGTTGCCTCCCACCTGAGTTGGAAAGAAGCAGTATTACTAGTCCCATGTGTTCAGGCCTGGAAAATGAAATTTTCTAACTTTTAGATTTATTTTCACCCTTAATTATGTGTGGGGTTTTTGATGTGGAAATGGAGCATGAGCTGTTCCCTCCCCACAGACCACATGGTGAGGTCTGCTTACTTCCCAGGGCCCAGAGGGATACCCCACCAGTCCCATCCCTCAGCTCCCCACCAGGCTCCTCACCATCAGCCTGCCTCAAACTGGGGTGGAGATGCGAGTGGTTGCGTGTAGTAATGTGTAATTAGCATGTATTTCTCTCTGAATATTATTGTTCTGTTACTTGGTATGTTCTGTCATGTCCCCCACCTCTTACCCCAGATGGTTTGTCCCCCTCCCTTGTCCTCCCTTCCCAGTGGCTGGAACCCCCTATAAGAACCATAGGTCGGAAATGGTGAGGGCTCTTCCCTGATAAGCTTGGACCCTCCACGAGGCCCGTTGCCTCTGAAGTGAATAAACTTATATTATATATAACCATGGAGAGCCGCTAGCATTTCCTTGTCCTCCGTTTCCCTCAGTCTATTCCCCCGGGGAGTGCAGGGCACACTCACCCCTCAGCAAGCCCTGAAGAAGCCTCCTCCTACCGGTGCCTGAGGCCGAAGCAATGCCTGGGCTGAAGAAGGAGCGAGGCAGGACAGGGGGAAAGCTACAGTTGTGGCTGTGGGAGAAGAGCCCAGGCCTTCGTTTTCTTGGCTGCCTTTTGCACTGTTGTCCTCTGGCTTGTTGTACCCTTGTTGCACTTGAGAAAGGGCCATTAATATGGGAAAAGAAGTTATGGAGGGATATCCCTTTCCCTTGCCCAAACTGGTCACTTTCCACAGAATTAGCTGTGCATCACTGTCTAGTTTTTAATTGAGGGAAAGAGCCACATGAGCCATTTTCATGTGTCCACTATGAGTGAGAAAGTGGGTAAAATAGCAACTGCTGAAGTATTTCCTGTGAATTAACTCAATTTATTATTAATTATCAATTTATTTTTTTACATATTCATCCCTATCTGCAATGCTTCTAATTTGTTATGGTATAGGTATATACTTCTTTATGTATGTTTTTCAGTGTGAATGAGTAAATGTTATTATTTAGTACCTTTGGAGAACAGCAGTTTTACCTCCTCCAAAGATGATGTAATTCCCCAATCAGGAAGCAGTTCATGAATCCATACTTTGAAGTCAAAAGGAGCATTTATGTGCCTAAATTTAAGCATGCTCTGAAATTGAATTGGGCTGTAGTCAGAAGAATGATAATGAAAAATTCCATTAGTAGTCCCAAACACATGTGGTTTGATCTCTACTTAAAACAATTGCATTCCAATGTAGAATTTCAGAATGTCTTAGCTGAGCTTTTTTTTTTTTATATGACCACTGAACACACTGAAAATCCTCATTTCTTAAGACTGTAAGTTGACTTGCACTATCACTTTGTAAGGTTTTTTTCTGTCTCAGAGTCTGTTTTCTTTTGTATGCAAAGTACTTTGCTAACTTACAATAATTTATATTTTTTCTTGTGAAAAACCTATAGAAAACAATGTTGCAATTTTTATTTTAACAGCAGCTGACTGTTTTTTATTATGCTTAAAGATTGATAAAAAAATATACAGTCTGTACATTTTTTAATACCTTTGAGTTTTTAAGACATTCATGCTATCTAAAAATAAGGCTCCAGTAACTGAGTTCCATTGGGATTTTTTTGCGTTGTTACAGCCAGTGTTAAGATTTATTAACCAGAAATCAAAAAATGACTCTTTAGTCAAGCTGTTGGGTAAATAAGCTAAAATTATTGTGGCTTGCTTGAATCGTTTTGCACATTTTGAAGCTAATTGTAATATCAGTGTTTCTTCATAGAATTTAGTGATACTGGGTCATGTCCCTCCCCATTATCAGTGCTAAATGGATAATGCAGAAAAAAATGACAGAATTGCATCTCTCTTTTAAGTGTGAATTCTAAGAAAATCTATTGAGTGTCTGTGCCTTAACCTTTAATTAGAAAAGTTTGAGTTATAGTACCTACTGAGAGACAGACTTTGGAAGTCTGTCAGGAAGACACATACTTTTTTTAACCATTTCACTTTCTACATTGCCCAGGATCTGACAGGCCAGTGTGCAGTGGATATTTGCCAGTGGAAGCAGGTCCTTCAGAGCACTGCAAGTTATTATTGTAGCCTGCTTTGCGTTTGCACTAATCATCTGCTTCTATGTAGCTGCTTTATTTTGGCTTAGGGATTTTCTTCTCCCCCTTAGGATTTCAGGATATTGTTTCATAGCCTCTTCCTGCAGGTTTTCACTCTTAATACTGCCCTCCTTGCTGATGGGTTATTTAATTCAGAGCTTGCATTCTTGTCCATTTTATATTGCAGTAGAACACTGGAGGAAAAGAAAAGGACTTAAATAACAAATTCATGAGACTATTATGATTTTTTTCTACCATTTCCTTGTGCTGTGCCTTTCTCTCCTACGCTGATCTGCCTCTCTACAGGAATAGAAGGCAGAGCATTATCTTTATTCTCTGTTTCCTTTGTAATAAATAAAAAAGACTTGTTTCTTGATGGTACAAGATAGATGTTAAAGGGCTATGGGTGAACAGGTTGCGAGAGGTGGGAGATTAAATTGTTTTGGGTTGTGCTTTGTTCCCCTTTGGTTCATCGTGAATTTAGATTTGTATAGACAGAATTGTTCCAGTCACAAATGTGCATCAAGAAGAATGTGAGAGACTGTTGTCTTGATGGTGTTCATGAAAGTCTTGCTGTTGACTTAGTTGCGTTGTTTAGCTTCAGAGAGCGCCAGGAACTGGTCATTTTAAGTGTGCTTGTTTTGTTTTAAAAAGACAGCAGTAGCTACACTGATAACTGTAAAGGACAAAAAATTTCTTGCTTTCTTAGGCAATCTGTAGATAGCTTTTATTATCATTCTCAATGCTTTTATTCCTTAGGAATTCATTAAAGTTTAACTAAAGAAGCTTTCTTCATTAGAATTAAAACCCTGGAAATCTTGGGAATATCTGAAAAGTCTTACTTTATGTTGACTTTGTAAGTTACTAGGCATTTAAATAAAACTTTGCTGCTCAACACCTTATTTCTTGTATTGCTGTTTAATAGTGATCATTAGTAGCCCTCATCACATGTTTTTTACTTTCCTTAATCAGCTTTCACATTGATTTGCTGTGTTTATTTAGTTTTAAACCCACTGATGTTTATCTTGCAGTTTTAATGTCTTGTGGGATTTACTTAGCAATATGCTCCAGCAGAAGCATAGCTGTAGGCCTGTAAATACTCCATTTTAGAAGCTTCACTGCATTGAGTTCTCTGCCTAAACACCTCTTTAAAGAGGGACTGTGTGGTAGAAGCAATTCAGTTTAATGGGAGTGGAGATGGAGAGCAGTCAGTTGGCTGACATGGATCTGCCTTGCATTGTTGTCACAGAGCACACTTGTGTCAGCTGTCTGACAGCAACATTCAGAGGTAAATGCAAATTTTGAATGTCATGGGGTGGGAACCTGAGTGATGCAATTTAGGAGGTGATGACTAGGATGGAAAATAGCAAAGAAAGACTAAGACAACCATCCATAAATACATTGTCTGGACATTACAGACAGCTGGGATTTGGAGTTAAAAGCCCTGCTATAGAGCACATACAGAAGTGCTCTCCATCAGCTGAGGGATTTGGAACTTATTCCCCATGTAAAGGCATTTGAGATAAAAAAAAGAAAGTGTCCATATATTCCTTGCCCCAGTGGATGCACTTCCCATGCCAGGAGGGTATTCTTTTTTTGGCTTTTAGCCATTGCTATTTTTCAAGTAAAAGATTATTGTAAAAGATCACAATTATTTCTTGAGTAATGCACACTTTTTGTATACCATTGCCATTGTTGTAATCAAATGGTTGTAACTTAAGTGAGGGATCTTTCAAGTATTAAGTCACTGAGAAACCTAAATTCAGGCTTGTCTTCCAGTTAAAAGGATAAAATGGAAATTTACTTCCTTAGCTTCCCTGCTCTGACTCAGAATCCAAGTGCAGTAATATAAAATGGTTCTATTCCTTTGGTGTGGATGTGAATGAAGAAGAATAATATCCTTAGTACTGTTTTTGCAAAGTATCTCTCATATAATCTTTTCTATCATGATTCCTCACTTTTGTTTTAAGTCCTAGTTATTAAGGACTTTAAAGGCTTGCTAAATATAGTTTAAAACTTTTAAATTTCAGGTCATACCATGTAGCTAATTACCTCAGGTATCTTTAGCTAATAAACTGTTTTTAATAGTTTAGTGGTTTGATTGGTTCCTAATTAAAGCTGTTTTGTATTTCCAGATTGTTTGGATTTTCAGAGCAATATGTGTTTGATGGAAACAGTTATGTATTGAATTTTAAAGTTTTTTATTTAAATTTTCAACATTATTCCTTCCGCCCTAAATTTGTTACCAAATGCTTGCATTTTTTAGCCTTCTGTGCTAATAACCCCCTCCCTCTCTCCTTTTTTAAATCAAAATACTTCATGATGAGGAGGCCACATTCTTGAAGTTTAAAATGTGCATATGCATAGTACAATGTTTATACAAAATGTCTGATTTTTGAAAAGTGTACAAGTAGAGGGCAAGTGTACAAATGGTAGCTAAATAAATGTGGGGGAAAGTTGAAATTAAAAAAGCTCCCCTTGAAAATAATACCTAGGCAATACCTGCCTATATGCATGAAATCAAAAGGGTATTCATATGAGTGTGTTGTAATGCTGACAGAAATTCAGGCTCAGTTTGTAACCTTCAAGTGCTGCTCTTAAGCAAGATTTTCTGTTCCATAAGGTTCAAAGCAATCCTCAGAAGTAGTGGTGTTTCAGGATACATATTGTTCTGTTGTTTTCTTCACTTTTAAAAGTCAATGTATAATGTATAAGCTAAAATAGAAATTATAGGATTGTTGGAAATATGAAGGTGGTTTTTGTTTGCAAGAAGCTGTTTCAAAGTTTCAATTTATGCAGTTAAACTGTATTTTTCTCTTTTTCTTAGTAGAGTAGCTTATTTCTCTATAGCACACTTTTATGGAAAATTTCAGATGTAATTTAGTGTAATATAACAAGGGATTAAGGTACTTAGCCTTTTCTGATTCTGATAGTTTGTTTCTGCTGTTTTATTATACTTTTTTATCCTCTTGAAATATCTTACTTGTAGATATATTGTCTTATTATTTAAGTTTTGAAGTGCTTTTTGAAATGGAATTAGGCAAGGAATATGTCAAAGATGAAAATGTCAATAATAGTCTATTGGGATGAACCACTACTAGAACTAATTTGATGACTCATTAGTTATCATTGAGATATATGCTGTAAAGAGGTGTGGGGTTTTTTTTCCCAAACTTGCGTAGTCTGTGATGTGATATTTTCAAAGTAGCTTATGAAGTTAACCTGTAACCCTGTAAAGCCCTGTGAATTTGTTAGCTGTGTTTTCTTTTCCATTCTTAGAGAAAATAGTTTCTTTTCCTAGTGGATGGAAGGAAAAAAACCCCAAACCCAAAAAACCACCAAAATATTCAAAAGATTACTAAGTATATAAGAAGCTTAGTGACCAGAAAGCAGAAAAGGGTTTCTTTTAGCTTGTTTGGTTGGGTTTTTTCCAGATTAATTATTGACAATCTCCGAACACGGGAAAAAATGAAACACAAAGCAGGATAATTTATGAAAAAAAGAGTAGTCTTTTTGATGGGGCATATACTTGGCATATACCAAAGCAGCTGTTAAATTTTTCCAAGAAATGAGCCTGACTGGGTCAAGGTGACAGTGAAAGAGTCGGGGACTGTTGAGTTAATTCATGCATTCAAGGAAGCACTAGCAGAAAGTAGCAGAAAGTTGGTGCAAACTGAGAAGGTATAGACAGAGGGGGAAACTATGTTCTTGTATTTCAATAAAAGCTTTTTTCTTTGACTTTTGTGGGTGCTGTGTCAGCACACACTGAGGGGCATCACAGTTTCCGTTTGAGTAGAAGCAAAGAGAGCATATGCCATGCTTACTGTGTAATTCTTTATAAATGGTAAATTTAATGATTAATCATGATGTATTAAGATTATGTTAGTCATATCAATAGATTTGAAGACCAACACTCTACATTGCTTTTACTTTGGAGATTGATTTGCATTCCCAGAGACAGTACAGTCTCTGTAACCAGGTGCAGCAAAGCAAGAGTCCACTTCAGTAGAGTGAAGTACAGAAACCGTGTGTTGCCAAAAGCCTTAAGCATGAAAAAGTTTATCTTTTATTTCAGGAATATGGGTGTGTTTGTTTGCTTAAATCCATTAAATATACATAAACAATTTCAGGTGGTCCAATATGAAACATTCAAGCTGAGCCTGAAATTCCATCTACCTAAATATTGTTACTTTTTTCAGTTCAGTTAATTTTATTTTCTCTGTTGCCACCTAGGCAAAATATGAAACATGAAATATTTTGTTGCAGTTGTGTTTTATAAACCAGAATTTTTTTCATGACTGTACTAGACGAAAAGCAGAATTGAAAAATTAAGAAGTTATTTACCTCTAAATTGGAAACTTAAGAACTGCACAACACATCATGCTACAAGCTCTATTTTGCATGTCAGTAATAAAAGATGTAGTACTGAATGCATTATGCTTATTTGGAGGTGTGGGGGAAAAAGGGTGTTTTGGCTGTTTTTTCTCCTTTGGATGGACTGGTTTTGCCTCAGTTGCAATCTCTCATCTGTTGATAGCTTCAGTGGATTTTATTTTACCTGCTGAGAATGTCACCAAGTAGAGAAATCACCCAAAGAGCTGAAATTCAATTTAGACCGTGTAAGCACTTAGATTCTGACAGGGTATATGAGCAGATATCAGTGTGATTTTAGTTGGTGCTGAAATACTGGCTGTGGTTGCTGACCTAATGGTACACTGGCTCATTTCAGAAACAAGAAGAAATGTAACTCTCTATATGCAAAATAAGAATTAATATGTGACCAGATCCCTAGGGAAAGCGAGATGATGTCTTCTACAGATGGGAGGGTGAAAATAATTGGAAATGGAAAGTTACTTCAGAAATAATAAAAGAGCTTAGTGTACCCGTTGCATCTCTCTTAATCCAGTGAGCAATTTTTCCCAGTAGTTGCTTGATCTGTGGGTGATTTATGTATGTTGTATTAAATTTCGACAAAAGTATTCTGTTACTATGGTGATAGGTGCCACTCCACACAGATTGTTTAAAAAAAAATTAAAGCAATTCTTTGTACCCAGTAAGCTGGGTAATTCCTATTAGTTTGTACACAAAGGTTATGAACTTGGAGTACTGCAGGTTTATTACATTTTCAAGGAAAGGCTCTAGACTTTCAGAAGCGTTTGTGTAGGTTGCATAAGAAATGTCCTTTTTTGTAGCATTTATTTAGTAGCTTGCATTGTGTTTTTCCAATAGAGATTTTTTTCTTCTCCCCTTCCTGTGTTAAATGACGTTAAATGATGTGTGCTCACTGTTCTGCTTTCTCCAAGCTCTGTCAGTTCTTATGCATGTTTCTGATGGGGAAGGACAGAGTGCGTTCTGCAGGTACAAGTGAATTCTGGCTTCCGTGTGGAGGGGAAGGGAACAATAATAGAGTGAGGATGCCATAGATGGAGTGGCAAGAAACTGCACAGATTGAATAATTGTAGCATAAGTGAGAAAGAAAGCAAATATTTCTGAACGGCAGTGGGAATAAAATCGACAGGATTTGTGTGGGAAGTGAAGAGGAGTTGAAAATGGCACCCAGGTTGTGAGCTTGTGGGACATAAGGTGGTGAAGCTGTTGACAGCATTAGGGAAAGAAAAGGAGAACAGGGAGCGTTTGGGAAGAAACGTGATTTCAGCTTGCAGCATACTGTGTTAGGGCTGGTGGCAAATATCCAGAAGGAGATTCTGAACTGCAAATGTGAACAGAAGGGACGAGAGATCTGTGACTCATCTGCACAGAGATGATAATTAAAGCAGCATGATTTTAGGAGGCTGCTGAGCAATAGGGAAGAGGTTGCAGAAAAGGGGAGAGTTGAGGATAGAGCTCCCTGGAACTGTGGCAGTCAGAACAGCCATGATGGGAGACTTTTGGAGCAGCTCAGTGGAAAGAAAGTCATGGAAAAAGCATGTTTTGGGATGGCTAATTAGAAATACAGTGTAGATTTTTAACAATGTCTGTGCAATTTCAAGAAGTCGTTTTGTAGGCAGCAGCAAAGGATTGCCTGTACAAGCACTGGGTGTTATATAGCTTAGAGGAGCTTGCTATTTCATTTTAGGTAAGAGACAGGGAAAAGGTATTTTCTTTCCCCCTCTCTGTTCCAAACATTTGCAATTGTCAGTGTCCCCAAGGCCCATACCTTTTGTATCTGAAGACCTGTTGACCTCTTAAAATCTAAGATGAGTAAAGCACCTCAGGAAACCTCTGAATTTGTCATGCTCTTATTTCTTTGTGTGTTGCCAGAGGAGAACAACTTGCCAACTTCTGTAGTTTTCAGGGTATTTAAGAATTTTTTGTTTATTATTTTTGTAAAGGAGGGTTGGAGGGGAAAGGGTTGAACAGAGCTGTATATCTGCCAATTTATATTCTATTATTCTAATAATTACTCAGACATACCTGTAAATCAGAGTCTGAGCAGGATTCTGTAATATCCATCAGTTGTCTAATCAACATGCTCTATAGAACACAGCATTTTGTCATAGCCAACCATATCCTGGGCTGCTTCAGAAGCAGTGTGACCAGCAGGTCAAGGGAGGTGATTCCCTACCTCTGCTCTCTTGGGACCCCACCTGCAGTTCTGCATCCAGCTCTGGGGCCCCCATGTAAGAAGAATGTGGACCTGTTGGAATGAGTCCAGACAAGAGCCATGAAGATGATCAGAAGGCTATAATACCTCTCCTATGAGGACAGGCTGAGTGAGTTGGGATGGTTCAGCCTGCGGAAGAGGAGGCTCTGGGGAGACCTTCTAACAGCCTTTTCATATCTAAAAGGGTCTATAAAAGAGCTGGAAAGGGACTTTTCACAAGGGCATGTAGGGATAGGACAGGGGGTAAAGGCTTTAAACTGAAAGAGAGCAGGTTTGGATTAGATATAAGGAAGAAATTCTTCACTGTGCAGGTCATGAGACACTAGAACAGGCTGACCAGAGGAGTTGTGGATGCCTCATCCTTGAAAGTGTTCAAGGCCAGGATAGATGGGGCTTTGAGCAACCTGGTCTACTGGGTGGCAACTCTGCTTAGTGGTATTAGAACTCAATGATCTTTAATGTCCCTTCCAACCCAAGCTATTATAGAATATCAATCAAGTTTATTCTTTCAAAGTTGTCATTGTTTATTCCTGCCATCAGCTGTATTAGATATATTTTCCATGTATTTTCTAATTAGTGAAAGGCTAAATGAGCTCAAACTGTATTACCCTTGTACCAGGGGCTTGGTTCAAGAAAAGCAATGAAAGATTGTTGTTGAGAACTTCTGTGAGAACCTTCAGTAAAAATTCCAGTAAACCTCAGTTTTGTGGCTCTCTTGCTGTAGCTGAATTGGGCAGAATTCAAACCAAATGAGCCTTTCTAGAGCAAATGGCATAAATTCCCTAGAGCTAGTGACACTTGAAGAGGCTCAGAGCAGGCTCCTTGAAGCCAGAACAACTGAATTGTGATGGTGAGGTACTGAGACTGCAGGGGCTGGGAGTTATGATCTGAGCATTCTCAAGTTAATTATTTTTTATTGTTGCTAAGTAGCAAGACCGACAGATCATCCATTTGACTTATACTGCTATTAAAGGATTCAGTTACAGTTTTAATCAATTTGAGAAGCAAAGGGATTTAGAAGATGGCTTGGCTTAATTTCAACCAATGGCTATATTGCCTGAGAGAGATTTTATGCCAAAGGTTTGGCAATGCGTGACAGTCTGAACCCTCTTTTAACAATCATGTATTTCATTATTTTTGTTACAAATAGAGTACTGGAGTTGCATAGTTTAGAACATTTTGCATGACTTTAAAAACAATGGTGACAGCCATTCTATCAGACATCTGGTTTTAAGCAGTACATAAAATCTAGCTGCTGCCCTGTTGAAACTAGGAATGGAAGATGAGTGGGATTGCTCAGGAAAGATGCATTTCTTGGGTGATTTTACTACCACTTTTAAAATGGTGTTCCTAACACAATTGCCTACATTTTTATCTGCAAAATGCTAGAAAAAACAGTGCAATATACACAAACACACACATGTAAACTGCCTTTGTGTAAATTCAGTTGGGCTGCCGGGGAAAATAGATGAAAAAAACAGGGAAGAAGTTCCACCAGAAACGGCTTGAAAGCTACCTGGAGAATTAATGATCTCATGGGAAGTTCTTGTTCTTTGCAACTTGCTCCAGTTGATTCCATCACCCAGCCTGCTTCTGGGTAATGCTACTATCGTATGAAGTTACAAAGGACATTTTTGGACTAATGTGTTACCTGAAAATTGGGAGATTTGGGTTTTGTTCCTGACAATTACGTAACCTGCTTCTGTATCAGTTCTGATTAGGAAATTCCATTGCCTTGGAAAAAATAAATTGGGGTGACTATGTATATATCAGCAACTAAGGCATTCTGCTGAACAAGAAAATATAGTGAAAGAAGTCCATGCTGTTTCTTGAGCACTCTGATCTCAGGATTACTCGAAATGCTGAATTATTGCTGGAAGAACTAATGTACATATTTCTGCATTTCTCTCTTTTTCTATCCATTGATCTTTAATATGTACATATTTTGTTTTCTGATTCAGCATAATTTTATTCTGAAGTTAAGTCATGGAGTTGACAGGAACTTAAGACTGCCAAGAGTGCCAGTGCAGCAACTGCCTAGAATATGTCAGAAAACCATGAATAATAATAGTAGTAATATTGGTAATAATAATGGTATGTTTTGAGATTATAGCCTGCAAGTATTCTGAGAGGTCTGTTTGACAAGCAATTGCAGTAGGTAATTTGACAAGTTGCCAACCTGAACTTGTAAACCAGATCATATATATGCAAAAATAGAAGTGTTTTCTGCTGAATAGTTACCCCATAGTTATAGTACTAGAGAACTGCATGAATGTTGTTTTACCTGTGGAATATGTGAGCAGTGGGATGAGTTGGCAGGTCTTCTGTATCTCAGTACTTCACATTTTGAGTTGATATTTAATCAGCTTGGGTGCAAGGAAAACAATTAAAGACTAACAAAGGTGCTAGTGTAATTAGCTGACCCCATTCTCTACTTCTGTGACATACTAAGACAAATGTTTAAAATGAAGGAAATAATAATGAAGATAGAACTAAAAGAAATGGAAAAAATGTAGTTTCATAAACACTGCTTTTGTTAAAAAAAGTCCACAAATGTTTGTATTTTATATATGTTGTGTCACATGTGATTTGTTCTATCAATGTCTCGGGCAGGACATGTGAGATGTGTACTTTTTACAGTGTTGTCACCAGTCGGTGCTGTCTAATTCAGTGGGTTTAATTTAAATGTTCTTAGTAATCATTCCTTATGCCATTATGGTAGGATCCATATACATTAAAAATCCTGAAGAACCCTCTCCTTGATTTGTGTGGTTTGTTCTTGCTCTTCTTATCTTCCTCCCTTACGGCTTTTTTTTTCTTCCAGTTTTGGACCTCATGTTTCCCTGTTTTAGGATTTTAGCCTAGTTCCAGCTGCCTCCACAAAGGTCACTTTTGCCATTTTTTATGCATGAGACAGAGCTGGAAAGAGTGACCATGAAAATCTGATATTAGGAGTAAAGTTGTTCCATCATATTTCCCTTTTATTTCTCTCTTTTTTTTTTTTTTTTTTT
>WEIV01011813.1:2838-13060 GCA_013390005.1 Calyptomena viridis | reverse complement strand
CCCCACCTTCACAAGGAAGAATTCTTCCCCAGTGCCCCATCTAACCCTGACCTCTGGCAGTGGGAAGCCATTCCCTTTGTCGTATCCCTCCATCCCTTGTCCTCCTGGAGCCCCTTTAGGCACTGGAAGGGACTCTAAGGTCTCACTTCCCTTCTCTTCTCCAGGCTGAACAATCCCAAGCCTGTCATCCTTTCCTCATAGGAGAGGTGATCGAGCCCTCTGGAATCATCTTCATTGCCCTGTGACCTATAAAGTCAAATCAAAGCCTCTCAGATTTCTCTTGGAGACCCAGTTCATTAGCAAATGGATTTTGTGGCTCAGCAAATGTCTCTGCATCATTCCCACAGCAAGGCTCTTCCTTTCACTTCAGCATTGCCTTTCAGTGTGGCTGAGCATTTAAGGCCTAACCTTAAGAAATGAACTTCAGAAGAAGAACAAGTCTCTATAGGAAAACTGGGAAACTGCTAAGAAACTAATTAAAGAAGCAAGCACAAAACAACCACTTTAGCAGTACAAGCCTCTAAGAGGAACAGAAAATGAGGAAAAAAATTGCAGATCCTCAACATGAAAAGAAATAAAACTAATTTAAATTTTAAAAGGTTTTTTTTTCCCTTTTTTTTCCCCCAGTTGCTTTGTGCTTACCCTGGTTTCTCTGACACATCAGCCCCAGGCCACAGCTCAGCCACCTCACTGCATCTGAAGTAGGGCTGGGCTTGTTTGAACCACCAGATCTTCCTGCAGGGTCAGGCACAGAGTCCAAGGCCATGTATGTGCCTTCATAGAGCATCTTCCTCCACTTGGCATAAAGTCATGGAATCATGGAATTGTTATGGTTGGAAAGGCACTCTAAGGCCATGGAATTCAACCATCCCCCAGCACAGCCAAGGCCCCATGTGCTCTCCTGCAGGGCAGAGGATGGAGCCCACAGCCTGTCCCTGACCTCCAGTGAGTGCCATGGGTGACCAGGTCATGCAGGAGACACCAAACCTGTCCCTCAGGCAGCATCCCTTCCTGGTCCACAGACAACACTAGGAGACAACTGTGTTCTCTGACTCTGAAACACAGGCATAGTAAGGCCACGGGGATTTAATCCAGTTTCAAGCTCACAGTTGGTCAAGAGGGAAATGCAAAATCTGGTAGCTGAACCTGCTGGTGACATCAGACTTGCCACATGCTGGGAGCAGCCAGCTCCTGTTCCTCAAATCACATGGATTTTAGCTCCAACTCCTGACACCAACCCTTATCCCACCTTGTCCCACCATCTGAAGAGCTCTTTCCATGCAGGTGTCAGTGCTGTGACCCACTCCAACAATTCATCAACTCAGAGGTGGGATCTGATCTGGGTTGGTGTGGCCACACTGGGAGGTGACCTCACACAGACCCCACCCGCTGCACAGTGCTGGTGTGAGCTGCTCCTCCAGTTGGAAGTCATGGAATCACAGATTTGTTAAGGCTGGAAGAGCCCTCTAAGACCCTCAAGTCCAACCTGTGCCCCATCCCCACTTTGTCACCCAATCCAGAGCACTGAGGAACACATCCAGTAATCCCTTGGACACCTCTAGGGATGGAGACTCTAAACATCACTGGGCAGCCCCTTCCTGACCACCCTTTCAGTAAAGAAATTCCTCCTAATGTCCAATCTAAACCTCTCCTGCTGCAGCTTGAGACCATTTCCTCTCATCCTGTCCCTTTTTTTGCTGGGAGCAGAGCAGAGCTCAACTCCACCCTCCTGTCAGGGACTTGTAGAGATTCCTCAGCTCTGCACAGACCCAAGGTACCTTCTGCCTCCTCCAACTCGCACTATCCCCATTTCTGGGGCTACTGGGCTCAGCTGGCTTAAGCCAGTGGAACATACAGATCCCAAGCAACAGCACAACTCCCCACTCCTGGAGTGGGAGCAGCACAGGCACAGCATGTGGCAGAACCACTTGCTGTTGACGTCTGACAGCACTTCTTACCAACACCAGCCATCGAAAGGGTGGCCCAGGTCTCCCTGCATCCCATCTCAAGCAGCAGTGGGGGATGCCAGGACAGGCCCCTTGGGATACTGCTGTAGCTCTGGTCTCCGCCAAGAACAGGCCGTGTGGGGTTGGGAATGTTTCCAGTCACTTCACAGCCTGAGCCTCACACTCAGCGACTGCAGTGAGATGGGAAAGGTCAAGCATTAAGAGTCCTTGATGCAATTCTTTGCAAAACCACTCTGGAAACTAAAAACACTCAGCCTGTTATTTAAAGAGGGGGCTTTCCCAGGAGACAAGCAGAGAATAAGAGAGGATGGAGTTATCAGCCTTCCTATACATTGTTTAGGTTGCTGGCCTGGCGTTGCCTGAAACCCATGGAAACATCTGTAAGGAGTGTTGCAGAACCTGTGGAGGAGCGGAATCCTGCAGAAAACATGGCTGAGCACAGAAAAGGAGAACAAGTAGTACCTGCTTGGAGATTTGTGCAGACCCAAGTGTAACTCCAAGTCTTTCAGCTGGAGCAGCACTAAGCCCCTGGCTAAGGCAGGTACGGATCTGAACTCCCTCCAGCTGAGGGAAGTTCTCTCTGATGATCGAGACAGATCATCCATGTAGGGAAAGAGGCAACAAGGCATGTGAAGCTGAGTCACCATATCCCATCAGAAGGAGACAGACACCAAGAAGCTCAGTACAGGAGGACAGCAAGACCAGGCTCCTGCAGGTGAACCGTGTCTCAGTGGGTTGGAGTTCCTGAGGTGGAAGTTTTGTAGGATTTGAACCATCCTGCCCATCAGGGTTTTGTCTCTGTTCAGACACCTATAAAGCCATTACCTCTGTACCTTTGTGCCTCTCCTTGAGCTCTGCAGGCAGAAGCCCAGCCCAGCCTGGATGGGGGACAAGGTGGTGGCAGCAGAGGAGAAAGCCGGTCAGGGATCCTGGGATCCAGGGTTGACATGAGTGCTGTCTGTCCTGGAAGCCCCAAGGAAAGTCATCCAATATCTGAAGTCTGCTCCAGGTAGTGCTTACAACCTCAGAAAAAGGTCCTGGGCTGAAGAAGAGGAGCTGACTTCCATATCAAGGCTCTTGGTTTATCCCCAGCCTTTCTCATATGTTCATCCCCTGCCCTGAGTATTGTCAAAGTACTTTCATAGAATCCCAGAATCCCAGAATGGTTTGGGTTGGAAGGGACCTTAAAGCTCATCTCATTCCAACCCCTAGGGACATCTTCCACTATCCCATGTTTCTCCAAGCCCTGTCCAGTCTGGCCTTGGACACTTCCAGGGGTGTGTGCTTTTTCAGAAAAAGGAAGTATTTTTACAAAACCAGGGAGCTCAGTGTGAACAAAGGAGGAGAATCAGTAGAACTAGAGGGATTTTCACTGGAGTGATTTGCAGGAAAGGGAAAGAACCAGGACCAACTCTGCACATTTACACCTGCCTTTGTTACACACCAGGTGTACCTGCTGTGCATATATCTCCCTGCAGCTCCTCCTACATCCCTGCAATTCAGGCACCAGCTATTTTTCCCTCAGAACTAACAATTAAAACTCTCACTGCCCCAAGAGGAGGTCTGCTGAAGGATTCTGATGGTTTTAGCTCCACATCTCAACATAACCATGTTCAGCAAGTTCCTGGCAATTTCTCATGGACCTACCACCAGTCGGAGAGGAGAGGAGAGGAGACGAGAGGAGAGGACAGGACAGGACAGGACAGGACAGGACAGGGCAGGACAGGGCAGGACAGGACAGGTGCTGACACAAGGGCAGCAAGCTTCACACAGAGTAAAGAAAAAAAAAAATAAAAAAAATAAAGTAAAAAAATTTCATTGTTTGTGTACAAACACACCAGATCCAACACTTCCTGCTCCACTCATCCATAAGGCTGACGGGGTATGTCCAAAAATAGTAACTGCTCATCAAAACTGCAGCCTCCAGCCAGTGTCAAAGTTTAAGTCACAGTGCTGGGACTGAACACCAAAATTAATCCCACATGCATCACCTATGTGATCACACATGGGTGGCCTTCTGCAAGTCCAGAAGGGAACTGGCCCATACTGCAACTAAAGGAAGGCAGGGTTATAGTATTGCCCCATGTGGTGGTTTGACCCTGGCTAAATGCCAAGGACTCACACACAGAGCCACACTCTCCCACNTGCAGGGGCCCCATTCTGGTGCTTAAGGCATCTCCTCTCCCCCTCTTCCACTGACCTTGGTGTTAATCATAACTTCTCACTCTGCTCTTCTCTAAGTGCCCATGTTTGTCTGCCTGCACTTTTTTTTCCTCCTTCTTAAATATGTTATCACAGAGGCGTTTCCATAACTCCTCATTGGCCTGGCCTTGGCCAGCAGTGGGTCCAGCCTGGAGCTGACTGACATTGGCTCTGTTGGAAATGGAGAAACTTCCAGTTTCTCAAAGAAGCCTCCCCATAGGCCCCCCTGCTAACAAGAAAAAACCTGGCCACAAAAAACTACCACACCCCAGTGCAAAACTGTCCCAAGGGAGTTCAGACAAAGGCACAAGCCTGAAGAGTGAGAGCAGTTGTAAAGAAGAGCCTAAAACGATATCAACAGCCAGGATGAATGGAGTGAGGCTAAAGACACATGATCTGCTTCTCCTTTAAAGAGAAGTTAAAATGTGACCTGATAAGAGCACTTAAGCACTTTCAGGGAAGGAAACTACTGGACTCTCAAAGGCTCTTTAATCCAGTGGAGGATGGCAAAGCAAGATCCAGTGGCTTAGGGTTACAGGCAGATAATTCAATTCAGAAGTGGGTCACAGTGATTAACCACAGCCATAAAGGGTGAAGGAAAACAGCAGCTGCTCCATTGACTGGTGCCTTCAAAGTCAGACTGTCCAAAATACAGGCTGCATTCCTGTCCCCAATCTCGGAGGTGCCTCATCCATGTCCCTGCTCCTGAGCCTCATCAATGACAAACAGGAGATCTTGCCCTTTTGAGAGCATTTGCTGATGCACAGCCATGGCACAGAGGCAGAGAAAGCTCTGGACCTGCATTTGCAAGTATTTCCTATTCTCCAATGGCACAGAATCACAGAATCATGGAATGGTTTGGGTTGGGAGGGACCTTAAAGGCCATCTCATTCCACTCCCTGCCCTGGGCAGGGACACTTTCCATTACCCCAGGTTGCTCCAGCCCCATCTCCAAGATGATGTCACAGCCCTGTTTGTGTTACAGCCAGTGCCTGACACGACCAACACTGGCTCTTTAAAGGTGGGATTTCAATGTTCATGGTCCCTTCTGCTCCCAAAAGCTGATGAAAACATATGTAGTCACACAGGAACAGGCAAACTCAGCACTGCAAACAGCACACAGACACCTCCGGAGTGCCAGGACAAGAGGAGTAGCTGCCCACTGCCAGAGAACAGAGAACTGGGAAGGAGTTATTCCCTGGAGGGGTGGGGAGGCCCTGGCACAGGTTTCCCAGAGAAGCTGTGGCTTCCCCATCCCTAGAAGTGTCCAAGGCCAGGTTGGAGCAACCTGCGATAGTGGAAGATGTCCCTGTCCATGGCAGGGTTGTGGGACAATATGGGCTTTAAGGTCCTTTCAAACCCAAACCATTCCATGATTTTGTGATTCTTCCCAGTGCGTGCTCACATTTGCTGCCCTCTCTGCTCCCAGGTTTTCAGGTTTTTGCTGAAATTCTCAAACTCTGTACAACCAGTGAGACAGTGAACCTGATGCCCAGAGCCTTCCCCTGCCTGGGGAGGGAAGGAGGAGTTTGCAGCACATGCCCCATATGGCACATGACTCCTGCCACCAACCTCCTGAGCACGCTCAGCAAACAGGACCAGGATCCTGCCACCAACCTCTTAAACATCCTCATGGTGAGGATCAGATTTCATGGACAGCTTTGCCTTGGGCCATTTGCTGGTGAGCTGAGCGTTATCCAATTATGACAGGTTTTCCAGCCTCTCCTAGGGCTCTCTCAGCACATGCTGCACCTTTGTTTCCAACGCCTCCCGGTTTCCCACCATCTATGCCTGTCACTGCCAGGCTGCCTGAGCTGCCTGAGCCTGATAATGAAGCTGTTAAATGAGGAGCTGGGATTGTTCCCACCACACAAGGATTCCTTCCCCCAGCACACCCCCCAAGCAAACTCTGCCCCTTCTGACAGTGCTGACACATCAGGCTGGGAAAACCCAGACAGAGACAAAGATGCCATGGGAATCTGCACCAAATGCTTCTGGAAATCTCCACCTTGCACAGTCTCCTTGTTTTGTGATTCCAGTCTCTAGGGTAGAGCCAGTGGAGGTGATTTCACTGGGCATTTGTAAAATGCAGCACTGGAGGAATCACACGTATTTTGACAGAGCTCTCCAACCAAACACCTCCCCATGATTTGCTTCATTTTCTTTTCCTGTCTCCTGAACACGGATTCCAAAATGGATCCTGGAGCTGCATTTTTATTGGTGCAGAGACGATCTCTTACTCTGCTTGCGAGGTACAGAAAGCAAGATGCTCCTGTGTTTGCAAAGCAGGCGAGATTGTATTTCCAGGGGAAAACTTAAGAGTTATTTTTGTTCTTGCCTGGGAAATCTGGGGCAGAGAGAAGAGGGGCTAATATTGTAATCTCCCACAGAATACAAATTCTGGGTTTTCAACAACTCTCCTGAATAATAATCCAATTTTCCTAGCAGGATTAATTCCTGATAATCCCAGAGTAGATTTTGCTCTGGGATCAGCTTATTCCACAGCCCTTGTCCCTGAATTGATCAGTGTCAGAGCAGCATTGCCATGAGGTATCCCTGCAGCAGAACTGGATCTCAGGGTGCCAGGAGCTCTTTTCTCCAGTTATTCCAGAGCTGGTGCACAGGGAAGGCGCCCATACCTGTCGGGATGTGCACACACATCCCTTGCACAGGTGTGGTGGGGTCCAGTGGCTGTGCGCCCAGTCCCACTAAGCTGCAGACACCCTCTGGAGTGCAGGACAAGTGAGAATGGCTTCTCACTGCCAGAAGGAAGGGGTAGATGGGATATGGGGAAGAAATTGTTCCCAGTGAAGATGGTTGAGGCCCTGGCACAGATTGCCCAGAGAAGCTGTGGCTGCCCCACAAAGTCCTACTAAGCTGCAGCTTCCCTCTTCCACAAAATTCCTGTGGAAGGAGGCTCCAGTTATGGAACTAGACCTACCAAAGGAGACCTTCCTTCCAAAGGAGGAAGTGTCCAGCGGGGCCAAGACAACTCTTTGTATTATCAGGCCAGGTCCCCATTTCAAGGACACAGGTCTCCCACTCCAGGGAATCATTTAGGAAGTCTGGGTCTCAGCTTCAGCAGTGGCTTCCCCAGAGGGGGCCAGAGGAGGCCCCCATTGGAGGGAACTGTCCTCTGGGACCTCATGCCACCACCAGTGATTGTCATGGAGCCATGTAGCAGCTGGGACACAGCTGACTTTGGCCGAGGACAGCCAAATTCCACCTCCATTTCATGTTTCACCAGGGTGAAAGTTGGCACTCAGGCATTCACTGCTGCCCTGGGCCATCTTTGTTGCATAGCCAGATCTTTTTCCTGCCCCAACCTTGGGGGAGATGCCTCCATCAGAAAAAGAGCATCATCTTCATCTGAACATATCAAAGTGAGAAGGCAGGGAGAAAACACAGCTGGGGCTGAAGAAAATGTCCTGATTTATTGCTGGGTATATAGGGAAGGGAGGATCCTGCAGTTTTCTCCATGGCCAGGTGAGAACAGGCTCTGCAGCATTATAGATATGAAGATGGTCCAGGACAGGACAGAGGCAGCTCAGATTCCCAGTGTGGGAGAGCTCCAAGATATGACCAGAGAGGATCTCTGTGTCTGCAGAGAGAAGGCGAATTCACAGCTCAGCAGAACACAACAGGCATCCAACTGACTAGAGCACATCTTCTGTTAGTCAAAATAAAATGTAGATGCTTAATAATTAATCAGCTCATATGCAAAATAGGTATGATAGCAGAATGGGGGAGGGGGAGAACGCATTGTTCCTTAAGAATAAATATTTAACATGATACAGAACAGCATGAATTTTTAAAGAGGAGTTTTTATAACTGCTGAAGCTCTGCTAAAGAAGCAGAACATCTTCGAGCAGCAATGCCAACTTCTTGAGTGGGCACAGCCATTTCCACACAGGGACTGCAGAGGAGGAGGAGGAAGGACATGAGAGCCTGGGCCCAGGAATAGTTTTGCAACCATCATCCTCCTACATTCACAGTAAAGCAGCTTTAGAAGTGCAGCTCCAGCTGGTGGGGGCATCTGCATGGCAAAGGGCTCAGCCTGCCCTGTTGGGTCCACAAAATCCAAATGATTCCTGCTGATTTCAGGATTTTCAGGATTTCAGTGAGAGCAAATGCTCAAGGAGCTGAGATACTCCAGCCATTTATGCTTTTTGGGATGTGTGAGGAAGCCTCATGCTCTCTACCCTGCCTGGATCTGGTGCTGGATGCAGCACCCAGTGCCTGGGACCTGCTTACACTCCCACTCCCTTCCTCTCCCCACTCCTTCCAGAGCCTCAGCACCCATCAGGCCCTGCCTACAAACTCAGGAATGAGTCAGAAAGGGAGTTATGCTGAATAATACAGGGATTATAATAAAGGGAATACAGTCTGCTTCAGCCCACCTCAGTTCACAGAGCTCTCCAGACCCAGCACTGCCAGGCACCAAACCCAGCCGAGTCCTTCTCAGCCCGTGCTCCTGCAGCTGCTCCAGGCTGTCCCAGCATCTCCCATTGGGATGCTGCTGCTGCAGCCAGTAGCTGCTGGGATCCCACCTCCAGTCCAGCAGCTCCTGTTGGAACGCCATTTATTCCAGTCAGCAGTTGTCTGGATCCCCAGCTCTGGTCCAGCAGCTCCCATTGGGATGCTGCTGTTGGAGGGAGCAGCTGCTGGGATCCCCAGCTCCCAGAGGAACTTGCTGCATGCATGCTTGCTGCATGCTGGATGCACCCAGGACCCTGTTTTCCCACAAAAGCAAACAGAGCTCAAGTGATTCCAGCCTGGGGCACCTTCCTAGCCAGAGCATCACCTAGGGCATCACCTTGGCTGAGGGTGCTGGGGCACAGCACCACAGGACAGGGAGGAGGACAGAGATCAGTCCCCACAGCTCTCTCCCCACCTTACCAAGGGCTCCTGGCTGCTCAGAAGAGTTGTGGGAAGTAAACCAGGAGTTAATCTGCCCTTTGAGCTTTCTGCTGGTCAGACAAACCAAGGGACGCTGAGGCCATTTTCACAGAGAGGAGCACCAAGAGATGGCACTGCTGAAGGGACACCCTGGGACAGGTCCCCACAGCTAGGCCAAAGGGCAGAGAGAGCAACAGTGGCACCAGCTCTGGGTACAGCTGCAGGCAGTGACAGGAAGGGTTAAGGTGCTCGTGGTGGGGGGCATGAGCAGCAAGGAAGAGTGTGCACAGACCAGGGAATCTGCAGGAGGGTCCTGCAGGCAGGGCAGGGAGTATGCAATAATTGCTGAGATCTCTGGTCCTGCAGGCTACATTGGTTGAGCTTTGGGAAATCTCCACTTCTTAAGTTTCCCATTCACTGCCAGAAGCCAAGGGGCTTTGGATGCCACTTCCAGCTTCCTCCCAGCACAGGTCCAGCACCATAAAACAATGGGAGGGAGGGGCAGGATTGTGTCTTCCCTGCTCCTGAAGGGACGAAGTTAAAGCAGCTGCACTGGTGAAGGTTCCTGCAGCTGTACCTGCTCCCAGAGACTCCAGTATGGTCCCCCCTCTGCTGATGGACCACATCAATATTACACTCTGCCTTGATATATCCCTCCCATAAATTCAGGGACTATAAATTAGGGTAACCTACTGCTTTAAGGGCTGTCTGAATTCTGCAAAGACATCCCAAAGTCAGGCAGATCCTCACTGAAAACACAGGTACTCTGTTCTCACTTCCCTTGGGAACATGGCCCTGGGATACGGGGCAAACATTCCAGCTCAGGAATCAATAGGAGCTGTGCCAACAGCTGTGTTTGCTCAGGGCTTGGGGAAACACCAATTTCTGTCCTCAGACAGGACCAAAGCTGATGTCTGTGCTGCTCCCATTGTCCCAGGGCCTGTCACCCTCCTTGTGATGCAGCTCCTCTCTTCCACTGTCCCCATAGCCCTGTTTGGAGGAGGGACTGTCACACTGTCTCCCTGTGGAATGACAAGATGTCTCTACACTGAGGGCATGGGAATGAGCCCCGAGTCCCCACCACCCCCCTCAGAGGTCAAGGAAGAGGGGCCATAAAAAAGATGCAGCACTTTCCTGCTAATCTCTGAAAGCAC
>WEIV01011812.1:191172-205226 GCA_013390005.1 Calyptomena viridis | reverse complement strand
GGTGATAGTAATTCTGAATGTTGCTAAGAATTTATTTTCAAGCAAATTAACATAAGAAAAATTGCCAGCACATGACATTTTACTTTTTTAATTTATTTTTTTTAAAGCTGATAGCTAAATATCAGATTATAGTTATCTGTGATGATACTAAACTTAGCCTGTTGGGGGTGCCAGTGGAAAGGATGTGACTCAAGCAACATCATATTGCACATGTATCCTGAAGTAANTGGCACAGCTTTTTCTCCTTCTTTATCCTCCTTCTTTCTTTTCTTGCCAGGGCTCGTAACAACCTCCATTTGGTTCTCCTCTTGAAGTGATATTGTAACAGGCTCAGTAATACAGATTNCTGCAGAACATGAATATTATTACAGCAGAAATAGTCTTTCAACTTTTAATTCTTAAAGTCGTATTATATCCAGCTCTTCCCTACTTTTCAGATGACATCTTCAGCATTAATACTGTACAATGCATAAAGAAATAAGAGTTCAACTACACAGAAAAAAACACCTGCTTGAGAGCTGGATGCACCCATATCCACAACTGTCTGTGTTCAGACCCATCCCTGGGTTTCCAAATAAATGTAACAGGACCAAGCATATCCTCAGGATAGCGATCTGCTCGGTAAAGATTCAGGGAACCCTCGAATCTTCCAGACAGACAACAAGCCTCTTGAAAGGTTAATCCTAAAAGAGAAGATACTTACTGAAAAACATGAAACAGGAGATTATTTTGAACAAAATAAAATCAAAGTGGGTTGCTGGCTGCTGGGTTGCTAATATTGTACCATAATTAGTTTATTAACAAGTAACTTAATAAGAATGTCTAGTCCTAGTATGACACATTTTAATTATATTTTTCAAAATCACAACTCAGTATCAACTTTGTGACTGAGACTGGTACATTATTAGAAAAGGAAAATGATATGTCATCGTTTAGTCTATTCAGAATCTCCATTTTGAACTACAAAAATTTACCTGTGTCAATGCTACATATTCGAGCAAGTTGCTTCAGAAGCTCATTCTCTTCACCAGTCAACTCCAGGCAACAATAATACGATAAGTCCTGAAACAACAGGATAGTGGTAAAGTGAGAATAACTCTTGAAAGTGAGCCTAGTAAGAAAGGACCAGACAGGGCTTCATGATTTACTCTGAAGTAGTAATTTTTCATTCTCTAGAATCTGTCAAAGAGAAATGACAAATGACTTTTCTTTTTTAACTTAAAATTGTTATAGGAGAGCTGTCAGATATTTCTCATTTGAGGGCCAACCTGCCTCTCAAACCAACAGGCCAAAAAGGACACAGAACAATGATACAGGGTTTCACTTAATCTTTTAGCTCTTGAGAAGACTGAAAATGTAGTATTTTAGCCAGTTACCATGAGTCTTTTAAATGTTCATCTTGTTCTCTCTTATACTTGCCACGCTTAATTATAATTATAAAATCTTTCATACTTAGCAGTTTTATTAACAGCTGACACAACAGTACTTCAAAGAGACAGAAATACTCATTATAACTGAACAGTTGATTACTTCACTTGGCAAAATAACAAAGAAAACAGATGTAAACAGGGTACCTGAAGAAGGCAGTGTTTTGTCATGGCTCGGTAAGAAGCCCTGTAGCTCTTCTCTGTAGGGCTGTTTCCCAAGCAGTATCCCCATTTCTTTACCATATGAAATCTCTTTGCATGCCAAATATGTGTTTCCAGCCAAATATTCTTTCTTTGCCTGCGATTAAACTCTGCTACCAAATTTATGTGGCGCCTTCTAGCTTTGCGGCATTTAGTCTTTGACTGTTCTTTTTTCTGATGTACAGCTTTCTCTGCCTGTTTTATAAAAGAGAGGATATTGAAGTAAATCTCAAGAACAAACTTCTGAAAAGAAAAAGGCTGAAATATAATGACACAGGAAGCACTAACATTAAGTTATACTTTATTCTGATGTTGGATAATTCTTGAGGGTAACCAACACTTTGAAACTTTCTACACAAGCCACATCCACAGAAATGCATCAACGTTTGACTGAAACCCATATATCAAACAAAACCCGCACACATATTCAGAAACTTAACAGTGAACAGTAAGATCTGCTACTTCCTGTGTGAAGTTTTTGCCACACATCAACATGTTCATGTGAACAAATCAATGAAGCATTAAAAATACCTGGAGATTTGAGCTCATACAGAAGCAGTACAGACTCTCAGACTGCCAGGTAGGACCCTAAAGGTTCTACAATACCTAGAATGCAAGAGAGCACTGTGGTGATATCTTGACCAAATTCCTGATAACCAGACCCAGTCCAGGTCTGAATTATGAATGCATGGTTGGAGAGGAAAGCTTGACCCAATCAATGTCTGATTTATCTTTTTGTGAAGAGAAGTGGTAGAAAGAGAGACTATGAGACACACAAAAAGATTCTTAGGATATCCATTGTAAGCTCACCAAGAAACAGTTGACGACAACTGGTAGCAAAGGAAAGAGAATGCTAGAAGATAGATGCCAAGAACACTGAAAACATTGAAGCAACCCATGAAACCAAAGAGAACTGAAAAAAAGAAAATATCCTCCCATCAGACCCATCATTCCACTACAGAGGAGGCAATATAAGCCACTGGATCAATGCTAGGTGATTGGTTAAGAAAGGCAATTAGAGAAAAAGGGATGTGGCATTGTAGGTGAACAATATACTTCTTCAGAATTATTGAAGAGATAAGAGATGGTCTGGGTAAATGTTTAGATGAAAATGGTCATGATAAAGGATCTAAGACAAAGGAAGAAAATACAGCAGAATTGAAATAGATAACTTTGAAGATGCAGACTTCAAACACCTCAAAGTAATATACAGAACCTTTACAAAAGCAAATAATGAAGATATGACAAGCTGCAAGAAAGGACAAAACAAAACAGCCTGTGCAAACACACAAACTATATCAAAAGACCTGAAGATAAAAAACATAGCAGAAGAAATACAGCTACACTAGGGCCAATTAAATAATCTCAAAAATGCAAGAGTTGTATGTGGAGTGAAAACAAGGATAGGAAAGTAAGTGCGAGCATGTACAGAGAAATTAGACAGGCTGTCATATGAAAGGACTTAAAAATGCAGACCACAAAAGAACATTAACATTACAAAAATCAAGATTTAACAAGGATACAGCACGTAACTAACTACGCAAAATAGCCCATGCCTTCTTCCTTCAGTTCTCAGAAAATAGGCCAAACTGCATCTCTTGTCATGACTGACAAACCAAAAAGAATGCAAGCCGTGACAGTAAAATATGTTATGAAGATCCAATAAAACACACCCTAAGAAACATGTAGTTGGTGTGTGGCAGAGAATTACCCAAAGCAATCTCTGAGCCATGAACAATTACCTTCAGGAACTCAGGGTGGAGGGGGCAAGGTCTCAAAGAACTTAAGAAAGACAATGCAAGGGAAAAAAGAATGCAATAAATACGTTTATCAGTCAACCATAATACATAGAAAATTTACCAAGTAAACTCAATGGATCACTATAAGAAGTCTCTAGAGATGATACAGTGATCAATGTCAAACATCGGAAAGATAATTTCTCAATAAAATCAGATTTTTAATTTGTTTTTTAAACACACAGGAAGGCCACAATGGGTATAGAACAAGTAACCCCACAGGCATATTCTGACTAACTGCTGAAATACTGCCATGTGTGAGTTTCATGAGCTACTAGGAATAGTCAATAAGTAAGTCTTAAGCTACACGTAGCCAGCCAATAACCCCAGTGCACCTCCCACATTTGAGCTATAACACACGAACCATTGTGTCAGCCGTGCTGGCTTGAGACCATCACGGTCACACCCTAAAGCTGTGGTGGGGTGCAAGGCTGACAGGTGTTACTGAGGACTTCTGGACCCCTGAGACCAATGCACTACCTGAACAAACCCTCCTGCAGAGGATCCTTTTATCACCATCCTAATAACTTTTCAGGATGTCTGGTAATCATAAAGCCAAATGGTTAGTGAGACCCATCTGAGTTACCACCTAAAACTGAGGTGTTCCTGCATTTTGTATCCAAATGTCAGTCAAAGTTTAAGGTACCCAGGGAAGTTTTGCACGTAATTTCAGGTCTTAACATTACTAAATGTGCAGCTGAACGCTGCGCATTAGCTGTGCCCACTATTCCAAATACTGCAAAATGCACTTATACCTCCTTCCTGGCCATCTCTTGCAGCCGCCTGGGTAGGCGTTTAATATTGTGACTCATTGCTCGCCTTCGCATGTGCCGAGGTAGAGTCTGGAAAACTAGAGAGTTTGAAGACTTCTGCGAAACTGCTTTCAACATGGCATTGATCTCAGCAGCACGAGCTTGAGCAAAGGTAGACACTGCAATGAAAAGAACTGCATCAGAACATGGCAAACAGCAAAAAACAAAGAGGATATGCTGTACATAGGGAATTACTCCTAGTACATCAGTCCAATACCTTCTTGACACAAAAGTAAGTACTATATACTATTACTGAAGAAATTTCAATTCTTTAGCTATCCTGAGGCTTACAGATATGGTCAAGCAAATGTTTATACATGAGTGAATTTGAAAGCTGTGGTATAACTAACAAGTCCTATTCACATTAAAGAGTTCTTTGTTAAATTAGAATAGCAATCTTTTCAGATGGTATTCAGAGAGATGAAATGAACATTAGCATGGAAAAAAAAAAGGAAGTGGTAATCCTATTACAGACTGTTTTAAAATGATCAAATAAAAATTGAGAGCTTGGTCTTGTTTTATGTTTATGAAGATGTATCTACTATCAGAGCACTACCACATTTTGCAAAGCTAATCCGCTCTCCTAAATAAATGTTCTGTTAGATGAAAAGCTGTCTTTAACTTACATCATGGGTAAAATCAGTTTCACTGGCTACATTAAAAGCAGATGACTGTCAGTACTCATTTTGCTCCAAACAGAAACAAAAATGCATATCCCTCCCTACAAGCAGGTGCAACTTTTCAATTCAAAAGTCTGAAAGGACCCATTGAACAACAGCTGGTCATTCATTCCAGCTCACAACTACTTCTGTGTTTTGGAGAAAAATCAGGAAAAACAGAAGAACATAGCATCAGTTCTAATTTTTGCTCTTGCACAAAAACAGATAGCAAACTTAATCACCAGCAAATTGCCATGGACATAAATTATGACCTTTTCATAGATACAAACCAGTTATGTATCTTGGCATTTCCTCAGAAACACTCTGGCATCCTCCTTGCCATCCTCCTCTTCCTCTGCCTCTCTCTCCTCTACTTTGCCCTCTAGAAAAGTATTGGTCTTTCCTGTAAGAAGGCGCAGATGTCTGATTTGAAAACTTCTGCCACTGATGCTGCTGCTCAGAACAAACATCTCCTGGAAGGTTTAGAGTTGAAAAGAGGTTAGAGAAATGCAAAGTAGTCTTAATAACTTACAACTCTACAGTCTTTCTTCACAAAGTTGCATTGCAGATTCCTCCTATTATAATTAATATACATAACGGAAAAAGCCATCAGAAATCAGAAGAATTAAGTTCTTTTTTATAGGAATAAGTCCGATTTTTACACTGTCCTGCAGGAAGCCTGAAATAGATTAAGTAACTCTTGCACACTCTGAAAATGGTACCCAACCCAGACTTTGCCTTCAAGAGCCTGACTGAAATCAGTACTCATTTTTATTATTGTCTAGTCAGGGCTTTAGTACCAAATCAGCAAAATTATTTTGTCCTCTTGCCCCTTGATTTTTCTTTCCTACATGCAAATGTGTTCTTGTCTTGCATGTATTTCTGTTACACCATGTTAAGGTAAGCATGATACATTTATGTTGGTGCAGTAAGTTACTTTTCTGCATTTATAAGCATTTCAACCAATATTGAAATTACATAATTAAAGAATTAAAGAACTAAAACCTATGGCAAGGCTGCCCAAGGTACAGGCATACCTTTCAAAAGTGTCTAACAGAACTTAAAGTTTATGAGGGCCTTGAAGTCCATATTCAAAGATTAGTGTATATTTGGGCCAACTAATATTATATGTTAGTTTAGCTTACTTTACATTCAGTTAAGTCTTGGTTAGGATTCCTAGTACAGCTTAAGATATGGTTCTCAGGCAGTTCATGCTGGACAATCTGACTCAAAAGGGCCCAGACGGCCATTCCCAACCACCCCACCCACTGCATCAAGACAAGTGCTTAGAGAACACAGGGCCATACAGTTCAGGAAGCTTCTCTAATGAAAATCAACTTGTGTGTCTGGAGAAGTGGGATGAAAGATTAAAAAAAAAAGTTTTCAGGTTGATCAGCTTCTTAAACAAGCCTGTCGCTTTGTTCCAAAAATGCTGCCATCAGCATGAAGGGCAGCCTGAGCATATTCACCCCCAGCAGCATCAATACATGTGAACTTAAAATGGCAAAGAATCTTCTTTTCCCATTTCAAATATGCAAGAAGCTGAAGTTCTGTGTTCAGCAGCAATGCTGTAGCAGTCTGCTGCAACCACACGTCATGCAGAACTGCAGTAATACAGCTGAAAAAGTAATTTGGTGTGGAAACAGAAATCAGCTTTTATGTGGAACAACTCCTTGACCTGGGTTTTCCACATGGCTGAGAGCAGCACTGTCCAGACATTGCAGTGAAGGTGAGAAGGAAATAGCTGAGAAAGAGGGATGGAAGCCACCACAGTCAGCAAATCTGTGTAGGCCTACAGCCCAAAATTAACTCATATCGCAAACACACCCTCTCAATGGAGGAACTAAAAATTTTAATCAGAAGATGGAAGAGTGTTTCAAAAACCAGTGAATTACTTAATACCTAAATAAAATTTAAATTCTTTCAGCTACTATGGAGATCTAGTTTTATAACTCCTATTTAGTTTGTCTTTCCTGTTTCTACAAAATAGCCCTATAAAACTGAGATACTAACACTACAAAAGAATGTTGCATGGATGAAAATCCACGCTATTTAACAGAACAGAAAAGTATAACCACATAATCTTAGAAGTTCCCTGATACAAATAAAGTTAGAAAAATGTGTTTTATCTGGCAGTACTCTTGTAATGATATTCCAAAATCCTCAGACATGGCTGAGCATAATTTGCTATGTCATTCTGTCTGCCTAGGAATTCTTCAGTCACATAAATACACATTGACACTGATTTTGCTCAACCACAAAGATGCAATTTGTCAACTTTTGAAGGCCTCGCAGTATCAAACCCTTTTATGTGTGGGGTTTATAGGTAACAAAGTATCTAAATGGGAGGGTGTGGAGTGGAAACAGTCCTATTGAAGTACACGGGATACAGGTCAAAACACACAGACTTAAAAAGCACACAAGCTAAGAGGATCCTTCAGTCTTCAGCTGTAAAGGTTACCTATGTACAAAATACTCCAGCAATGACCCAGCAATACTGCCACTTTAGGGAAACGCCCTGCTGCCTCCTGCCTATACCCTTCCATAAGATACAGGAGCCCCGAGCCCCAAAGTGGCTGGGCATGCCGACCTGAGGGAAAACCAGTGCGTTTATCATAGCGCCAGAAGCCTAAACCAGCCCCTCCTGCAGCTCCGAGGTCTGACAAAAAAAGAAGGAGGACCACTGGATGGGATATAACATCCAAGTTGACTTTAAGACTAGAAACCGCAGGGATTTGTTGTGGAATCGAATGGATGATAAAGAAGCGATGTTCCCAGAATCACAGAATAGCTAGGGTTGGAAGGGACCTCTGGAGATCATCTAGTCCAACCCCTCTGCCAAGGCAGGGTCCCCTAGACCAGGATACACAGGAACGCACCCAGGTGGATTTGGAATGACCCCAGAGGAGGAGACTCCACGAGTGTCCCATATTAATGGGATTTATGGCAGCACCAGGACTAAAGGAGTCTACAGAAGGGCAAGAAGCCCCGGGTACTCCCACGAGGGACACCCGGCCGGCCCCGGGAGAGGCTCCCACAGCCGTACCTGGGGGCGGGCAGGCTCTGCTCCCTCCGCCGCCGAAGGGCCCCGGCTCTGCGGGAAGCGTGACGCTGGCCGGCTGGTTCCTCATCTTCTTGGCCCGCTTCTTCTCCCGCGCCCCAGACATCTCCGATGGGAGCCGTCAAGCTTCTCCGCAGCGGGGGGAGGCGGGGAGGGTCTGGAGCGGTGCAGCCGCGGGCGGTGCAGCGGGGCCGATGCTCACTCGCCGCGCGGCCTCCACCGACACACGTGGCCACCCCCAGTCCCGCGAGGCGCATGCGCAACTATCTCCCGTAACTCCGCGGGACTACATTTCCCATAAACCCCCGCGGGCGGCAGTGGGCGGGGTGGGCGCTGAGGGGGAGGAGGGCCGAGAAGCGCCAGAACCAGCGGCAGCACCGCAGGTGGGGATATGGCGTCGCTCGTGAAGAAAATAATCAGCACTACTAAAGCCCCTGCTCTGGGTCCGTACAGGTAAATCCTTGGCTGAGAAGGACTCGGGAGTGTTGGCTGGTAACAAGTTGCCTAAGTGTGCAGTGTGCCCTTGCGCTGCCGAGGGCCAATGGTATCCTGGGGTGCATTTGGCAGAGTGTGGCCAGCAGGTCGAGGGAGATGGTCCTGCCCCTCTACATTGTTCTAGTGAGGCCACATCTGGAGTACTTTGTCCAGTTCTGGGCGCCTCACAAAGAAAGACAAGAAAGACAAGGAGCTACTGGAGAGGCTCTAGCAGAGGGCAAAAAAGGCGATAAGGGGTCTGGAGCATCTCTTACGACGAGAGACTGTGAGAGCTGGTCTGGAGAAGAGAAAATAGAGAGGGGATCTCATCAACACATATAAGTATCTCATAGGCACGTGCCAGGGGGATGGTGCCACACTCTTTTTGGTGGTGCCCCGCAACAAGATGCAGAGCAGTGGCCATAAACTAAAACACAAGAAGTTTCACTTCAGCATGAGGAAGAACTTCTTTACGTTGAGGGTGGCAGAGCATTGGAACAGGCTGCCCAGGGAGGTCATGGAGTCTTTCTGGAGACATTCGAAACCCCCCTGGACACATTCCTGTGTGTCCTGCTTTAGGGGACCCTGCCTTGAGAGGGTCTCTCACAATTCTGTGAGAGAAAGGTGTCTAAGGAGAAGTAGGAGCAGGTTTTGCTGGTGGGATTTCTGCAGGTCCCGGTGGGTCTGTCAGGCAGCCCTGGGCTCAGGTGAGGGCAGGACCCCCGAGCAGGGGCTGGTCCCCTCCCCCGGAGCCCTGCAGTGCCCCACAGTGCCACGCAGAGGGGTGTCCCCTAATCATTTTAAAATGTCCCTCAAAAAGTTTGGGAAAATAGTTCTGAAATTAGTGGCAAGAAGTGAATGAAAAAAAAACGCAAGAGGTTTTTTTTCTGGAGAAAAAGAAAAACTTTTTCTGCAGGAAAAAGTGCTTACCTAGAGAGGAGTTGTGTAGGGAAGCTACAGAGAGTGCTGACTATGGAGGCAATGGAGAGGGAGGGATGAGCCTGGTTCAGGGCAAGCTTGGGCAGATGAATAATTCAGTGCCTGGGAGTTACAAATCCTTTATTGTTTTGGATGTTTATAAATGCTTTTCAGACTGAAAACTAACTGCTGTAAAAATGTGTGAGGTGTTGGTCAACATTTTCACAAGTATGTTGTTGCAGCAGATCTGCATGTAATTGAAAACAATCAGTTTTAATTGGGAAAAGGTTTCTCTTTATTTGGATATGAAAAAAATGTTCAATCAGTATAGTAGAATCTCATAGCTAAGGTACTGAGGGGTTTCTACCAGGCATTTTCTAAGAATTTTTAATTCTTCATTCAGACTTTGTATTCCCAATAGCATCTTAATGCCTTCCAGGTGCACTTTTGGCTCCTTTAGTTCGTGTCCTGAGCTTTCTGAGCTCCAAACTGTGCGTTCCTTATACGCATTATAAAGATGGAAAACCACAAAATGTAGAAGCCAAGAGTCATGGTGGTTAACTCCTGTAAACAACCAACTGTTGTTGGATTGCAGGCAGAGGCCTGGCATTGCTTAGCATTAGGAGACATGGGAAGGTAACAGGCTGCACACACACAAACAGCACCAGCCCAGCCTTCATCATAGCTCTCCACTTCTGTTGTGGATTAACTGCGTTCCAACATTTTGTACTTATTGGTAGTTCTTGATGAAATACTGCTTATTGTGCTGCCTGTTAATTGTATGGCAGGTCCAACATCAATAAGTTTATCACTAACTTAGTTTATCAGATTTCGGTAAACTTGTCAAAGTCCAGTGAGCAGAAGTTGCACAAGAAATAATGGCCACATCTTTGCTGTGAAGTCTGAGGGTGGTAACACAGGAATGAGGGCTTAATATGGAATGAAAAATTGGGATGTGTGGGCTCAATCCTGGTTTTGCTACAGCCCTTCAGTACGCTTTTTGGTGACCTATTTTTATTGTATTTTTCTATTTCCTTTACCTCATCCATCTGACAGTACTTTAAGATAGGTAGGTAAGTAGATAGATACATAAAAAGACACATATCTATGTATTTGTGTAAATATATATAATTAATGTTATTAACCTTTTGAAAAATACTGCAGAGATACTGTTCTTATATTAAACCACAATTATTTTTGTAAAGATCTGTTTAACTTTGCAGTCCTTTTCTTTAAACACCATCTCTCTGACAGAAATGTTCTGCCAAGGTCACAGTGTCTGTCTAGTTATGCATTTAGGTACACTGAAACCCGAATGACTTTAGACACACTCAGACCTCTGCTGATTGGGATTAATGAGTAGCTATGATTGACCCTCGTTACAGGATACATCTGCAGTGAAGGGTGATTGGGGTTTGTGTGGTTGAAGTTTCTCTGAGCTTCACTCATGCATTTGACTGCAGTAGAAGTGTACCCCAGGCTGGTTTATTACTAGTCTCAGTGAATGGAGGTTTCACCCAGTAAGCATACCAAGAGAAGGAATTTGAGGAGCAGAGAAGGGGACCCAGTAAGGCTGTTGCAGATGTTGATCTGGCAATGGTATCAAAAGGGTTCAGCTCATTTTTTCCCTTGTTACTTGTGATTTAGGATTGTCCAAAGGCCTCTGTTGAGATAAATATCTCATTGTGTCATTTGTTTTATAATAAGCAGTACGAGACAATCTTTTTGTTTGTTTTTGAGAGCTCATACCTTCTTGTTGCATGGTTCTCTGTGTGTCACACAGAACAGAAGTTTGTGCTCTGAGGGCCTGTGCCTCAAATAAAGTAGGTCATGGTAGGAAAGAAAACTAAAGAAGCATGTGTGTACATGCACACGTTTTCTACCAACAAGACTGCGTCAGCTAGAAAGCTGTGCAGTAGTTTCTCATTGTTAAATGGTGATTTACTCCAGTTTTGTTAGTTTATGATAGAAAAACTAACTGCCACATAAGATATTTTGCCATATCTGATAAGTTACTGGCTTTTTTCACCTTATGAAATTATAAGAGAATGTAGGACAGTGATAAAAGGGAAGATGAAAATGATGGCCCTGTTTGAACTGCCTAACCTAATTATTTTACTGAGTCTCTAAATCAGGGTGGTCCCCTGTGAGGTGAATGATTCAGTTGGATTGGCTCAATCCAATCTCATTTCAGAGAAGAGATGTAATAAAAATGTCCTCTGAAAGTGTCCCTTTCTTTTCCATTGACATTAAAGGGAAGCTAGCCTCCTAATCCAGATACTTCAGGGAGATACCTGACTCTAGTTTATGTAGCTTGAGACATTTATTGAATGGTCAAAATAATGTATTTTCTTGTGGAATGGGAAGAGATAAGAAAAATGTGTTGATACACCACAAACACTTTCAAAAAAATCTTTATCTAATTCCTTTGCGAAATATTTTTAATTACTGGCTGAAGAGAATTAAATTATGTCTCTTGCATAATGTTTGCTAGGTAGTTTAAATCTTTGGTTTAATCTTTTAATCTCTTTCTGGTAACTAGAGACATTAATTTTAAATTGCCAATTCTACTTCAGCAAAAACACACCTGACATTTATATAAAAATGTTTTGCAAATAGCTTGAATTCTACATTCTTCTGAACTAACCCAGCCAACTGTTTACTCGGGTTATTTGGTGAGAGTGATCGTTCTGGGGATGGAGTGATCAAGGTGTTTTGCTGACTGGCCTAACTCATGACTGGAGGAATACTGACAAAGAACTGGTGTGCAGGGTGTCACCTCACAGCTGTAACACATTATCATGGTGCTTGTTTGAGAAGAAAAGGATTAAATTTTCTAATCAGCCCTCTTTTGGTTTATCTGGGCAGGTGCAAAAATGTTTATTTACTCTGCCTTATGTACTATCTGCAGTGTGAAATCTCTAGGTCAGTTTAATGTTGTGTTGCTGCATACTTTGAGCCTTTGCAAAAAAATGGGGTTTATTTCCTCAAAAACAGAACTGTGTACTTCCATAGATGGTCTCATCCCATCCCTTCTAAAAGAATACACAGATCAAATGTATGACTGTGTGTACAGACTTGTGTGTGTGTTTAAGCTCAGTCCTCTTTCTGAGATATTATAAACTACTGTAGAAAATTTGAAATATGCTTTCAGATAGTTAAATGTTTTCATGGGGAAACATTAAACCTAACATGTGACTTGTGTTTTCAGCCAAGCTGTGCTGGTGGACCGGACAATGTACATTGCAGGACAGATAGGGTTAGAACCTTCCACTGGGCAGCTTGTCTCTGGAGGCGCAAAGGAAGAAGCGAAGCAGGTAAGAAGTCTTCTAGCAATGACCTTCTGCTGGCATTGGCATTTGTTTAGTTAAATGTGCACTTGTGAGAAATGAGACTAGAAAGCGCATTTCACATCCTCCAAATGAGAGAAAAGCAATAAAAGGTCATTCCATCCTAACCCTGTCTTTTTTCCACTTGAACAACTTGGAGGTCAGGGGAGGAATCTGTGTTTCATGTAGGAAAGTAAAAAAGAATCAATGTTTGTATCAAAAGTTCACACCCAGTAAAAACCCTGGCTTGAGTTGAGGAAAGATTTATTCCCCCAGAAGCAAAGAGGTGGTGTGAGGTAATAGGATGAGATAGAGCTGCATCTAATGAAGGGACACTTTAATATTTATGGTTTGTTAGAAGCTCCCTTTTATTAATTTTTGTTTTGGTCAGTTTTGACAGTTGAGGTTTTGCTGCGTGAACTTACAGTATAACATGGAAGCAGCCAAATTCCAAGTTATATTTACATACTTAATGTCAGCGTTTGAGGGGGACAGATGAAGCGAACCAAAGTGAATCCAGTATCAAATTGTTCGAGACTTTGAGTATAAGGATAGAAAGGATTTTATTACAACAGAAAACAAAAGAATAAATATATATATATTATGTATGGAAAACCAACACCCTTATCCAAACAATATAAGCACCCAAAATTAAATTATGTGTCTGATGTAAAAAACCACACGAGCAGCCAACACACAACAAAATAGTCCTTCTCGGTGCAATAACACAGGCCTGGCTGGCCTGAAGCAAAATTTCTGCTTGCAAGCAGATGTATAGGGGGAGGGGGAGGTTTCAGTGCTGATTCCTGGTGTCTAGAAAGGGATTGTTGGAGGCAAGAGAGGGGCTTGGTGAGGACCGGGGCTCCCCCAGGGACTTCCCGGGGCACAGAAGGGGAAAGGAGTGGAGGCAGAGAACGAGAGAGGGCAAAACTGGAATTAATTCCTCCCCCCCCTTGGGATTTGGGAACCCACGGGGGATGAGGCTAGGCTTTGGGGACCCTGAGAAACCCGGTGGAGATGGGAAGAGGGGCTAGCTCCCACCCCTGGGATTGCTGGGGACTTGCAGGGGGTAGGACTGGGTTTTGGATCTCCCGTGACTCGGAAGGGGATGGGAGAGGAGGACTCGAACCCATGCCGCCAAGAAGGAAAGAAAGAAGAGAGAGAAGAGGGCGGGGGAAAGTTTTCTAGCCCAAACCAGGAATCTTGCAACGAGAGAAAGGATCCAAGTTGTTGCCGGGGCTCCAGAGTGTTAGAGAAACAGGCCCTGGTCTCACAAGCACGTGCTCGAAGATGGCACCGTCAGAATCCGAAGGGGCAGCAGCTCCGCTCCGCACCACCACGCATCCAAGAAGCAGAATGGTGTCTGCCTCTCACTGT
>WEIV01011812.1:166083-190883 GCA_013390005.1 Calyptomena viridis | reverse complement strand
TCCATGACCGCCCCGCGGAGCGGCCCCCCCCAGCCCCACAGCGGCGGTTCCTGCCACTCCCACTGGCACCCCCGGCTTGCAAACAAAAGGGAAAAAGTTTTCCTTAAAATAGAACCATAACACTTAAATAAATACAACCCAGCTGATAGTTAAAAGATTTTTGTTTCATTTTTCATTAGGCTCTGAAAAACATGGGAGAAGTCCTGAAAGCTGCAGGCTGTGACTATGGCAATGGTAAGTGGTGCTGTGATGGTGGCAAACAAGCTGTTGGTTTTAAATTAAAATACAAAAAATATCAAGTGATTTAAAAAAAAAAAAAGCTGTTTGCTAAGTATTCAGTTGTTATCAACAGCTGAAAGAAACAAAAGAAATTGTGAGTTTGGGTTAAAAAATAAATAAATCTACATGCAAGTCTTTGCAATGCATGCCAATGGAGCACTACTTTTCAACAGTTTCTCCCAATGGTACTAGTATTTTTTGGAAAGCTTAGGTATATACAGAGCTGCATGTGACTGCAGCATATTAAGCATCCTAAGCTTTGCTCCAGGTAAAACCAGGTTTGTGTCTCTGGTGTTAATATTCTAGACCCTTTCAGTACTTTTGGGAGGAGGACTCTTAACAGTGAAGCCAAACGAGGATTGAAGCTAGTTTAGACAGTCACAGGAAAAAATCCTAGCATAGACTATATTTTTCAGGCCTTTTTGTGAACTTTTTTGGCAACAGATATTATAGATGATATAAGTTATTGCTAACAGTTAATTGACTTGTATGTCAGTTCTATGCCTCTTGGAAAAACATGGCTTTTTCAGAGCCTGTCAGGAATGTCTCAAATCCTTAAAGTTTATTACATGCTAGATGCTCAGATTTTTTAGGTGGTTCTGTAGGTTGTAGCTCTAGTGGTCAATACCTGCTTGCAAAACTTTTCAAAAAGTTTAGAATACTCGAGAGAAATTTACGAAATAAAAGCAAGAAATGCACTAGTTTTTCAATTTTTGTATACAAATCGGATGTCTAAAATAACTGCAGTTATATATTTCTAGTTGTGAAGACTACCGTGTTGATGGCAGACATGAAGGACTACAATGATATTAATGAAGTTTATAAACAATGTAAGTAGATATTTTGTTTCTGTTTTACCTGTGTGGCTTGTGTAACAAATTTTATTCGTGGTATTCATAGTGTTTTAATGACTCAAATGATGTGGTTCCCTATTGTTTGAAATTCCAGTAAAAATAAAAATTCATTTGCAAGCATCAGACCAAGCACAGCCTAATTTCTTGTAGATTTGTGTCCTACCACCCCATTAACTCACTGTCCCATGAAGATCAACTCCTGCTATCCCTCCAGGTTGATCTTCCATGGCTCTATATCTCGAAAGATGCTCTGTTGCCTCTAATATAATTCTACTGCAGGCAGCCTTCAAATGCTTAATTTCAGATTTTGTATCTCCATTTTTTTAAAGTCTGTTTATCTCTTCGTACGATTTGTGGGTTATTGTTATGGGACAGGGCTCATTTTTTATACAAGGAAGAGTCATGCTGCTCCACTTGAGGAAAAAGATGAACAATGCTTGATTAACAGAACTGAATGTAGACTGAACTAGGTGATGCCAGTGAGCCATATAGTGTAGAATAATTTGAGAGAATATGTACATGAGTTCCTTATGTTCCTTTGGCTTTAATTAGATAGCAATATCTGGTCTTGAATGAAGTATTTTACTGACGAGCGATCAACACCATCTTCTACATGTCAAAATGGAATGGTGTGTGTGTTTAAGCAGGGTAAAAACAGACCAGCTGGATGTTTAATTGTGTGTTGCCTCCTACCTGTAGATCAAGAAAGCAGTTGCTGGTGTTCCCTGATTGTTAATCACTGAGATAATAACTCACAGCTTTGTGGTAACTCTCATTAGTAAGGTTTGATTTAATTACACAAACTCCTTGAAAGTGTTCAGAGTCAGGCTGGAAGGGACATTGAACAATCTCATCTAGTGAAAGATGTTCTTGGCCTTGGCAGGGAGGTGGATTTGACTATGTGATCTTAAATATGCCCTCCAGCCTGAGCTATTCTATAATTCCATAAATTCAGCTCTTTTGTCTTTACCAGTTCCCTTTCGCCTGCCTCACCCCTTGTTCACCTCTGAGCACCACTGTGGTCTAAGTGGGCATGGAGGAATAGGTCAAGGGCCTATTTTTCCTTTGTGTTCCTTTGATATGAGTGAGGTTGGACTCCTGCTGGCATTATGTGTATCTGGGGTCTTTGCTCATGACTCTTTTGGCAGGAGCCTGTTTCTCTCTTTTCTTTGTGTGAAAGAGCCATCTCTCACATTCCCTGGGTTTTGCAATTGGATGGTCACCATTCTGGCTTAATCTCTCTTTTTCAGTCAAAATGGTGTTAAGGCCCTGCAGTGTCAGCAGGGTGCAAGTACCACTGGCCCCTAGATCACAACTGCAGCTGGCTTCTTGGTGGGGAATGGTGGGATGCTGAGGTGGGAGAGCAGTCAGTGACCAAAACAAACCAACAAGGGGGAAATGACAGCTGGCATGGGAGACTAGTTGTCTTGTAGCCTTGAACCTGAAACTATTCCAATTATTGGATTTTCAATACATTACTTTGAACTGTGTTTTATAAAGCAAAGTTTGGTGATTGGTGGATGTTTCTGTTTAAATTACAGTTTTCAAGGCAAACTTCCCTGCCAGAGCAGCCTATCAAGTTGCTGCTTTGCCCAAAGTAAGTGTTGCTTTTCTGCCTACAAAAAACCCCCTGAATTTTCTGAAATACCTTACTTCTGAAGCATTCTGACAGCTTTTCTTATTCTGAAATAGCTTCAATTGCGATTATTTTAATGAAAACGCTTAATTAGTTTTTTCTTAAGTATAAAAGTCTTACTCCCACACAATATCAGAGATCTGAATATGAGATATACATTTCTTTTTGGTCGAAGATGGCTACAAGAATAGAAGTAAGGGGTTATGATACTTCAGTAAAGCATAAAGTGAATTTTCAATATTACTTAACATTGCTAAGTCAGTAATACAATTATCAGAAGTATAATCTCTCTCAAATACACTCTGTTCTTACAAAGTTGTGTTGTATCCAATTGCTTCATAAAATAGATACATTAAATTCCTAATACATTTCTTTCTTGTTTTGTCACAGGGTGCCCGAGTTGAGATTGAAGCTATTGCCATTCAGGGACCCCTCCAAGATGCTTCAGCCTGACTATAAACGGAGACTGGGGCAATTTTAGATTTAATTAATACTTCTCCCTTATATCCAATTCCTACAGTTGACTAACAGCAGTTACATACAGTTGAAATCAGTAAATTTACCAAGGAAAGGTGGTTTCTTCTGGACTGGGGCCTTGGATTCTCTAAAACATGAGCTTACAGTGAGTTCTCTGCTGGCAAACCCTGAAACCTCTGGGAGTCCTGCTAAAATCAGCTGAGCTTGATTGCAGGACAGGACCCACCCTTTGTGAGGGTGACTGGATATTCAGGTGTTAAGGTATATGTTTGGGTGAACATAGGACAGTTATACTATGGATGATTTGGACATAGAAAACTGTAATGATATATAAGTAACAATTTTAAATAAGAAAAAATGACAGAAATGGGAAAACACAACACTTGAATTGCTTAGCATATATCTTCACTTTTGGGGAATTTTACTCTATTTGTTTCTGAACTCTCTTAGCCTCTTTCTTTACATAATAGATTACTGTTGGGACTCATTCATATGTAAGCAATTGCTTAAGAAATTTAATATTTCAGAAAGAAGAAAATTATGTTTTTCTGAAGAAAATTGTTAACTTTATACATCAACTCTAATATCTACCTCTTCATAATCTTGTTCATATCAATTCAACTTTGACTATGATTTGATCTAAAAAAACAAGTGACAATCTACAAAAAAATAGTATTTAATGAGAATAAAATATAATAGCAACTGCAAAAATGTGCTTGTCTATTCTGGGAACAAACTTCTTTTCCTGATTGTGCTTTGGTACTCCATTACAAAAAAGGGTTCCCATCTTGCTTATTCAATAAGAAATAATTTGAACCAGAAGACTAGGCTTATTGTCTCTCTCCTAATAGCTAAGGATGAAATTCTGCAAGAGAGGAAGCTTTCAGCTAGTGTGGCTATTGTGGTTGTTGTAATTTTTTTTGCTGCCATTAAGGTCAGAAGCATCTGTTTGATGTGGTGATTAAGCCATATTGAGAAGTCTGACTGGTGATGCTAGTGAGTTATCCCATCCCTTCTGATTGTCTCACTAAATAGAAATGGATATTGCAATTTTAAGTTTCTGTCAGCTGTCTCATGGCAGTTCATTCCCTGTCTTCCCCCCACAGCCATAGACTAAGCACAGTTGGTTTTTTTGGAGGGAAATGAGCAGAAATTCTTTCCTGTTCTAGTGTCCACTCAATGTTTTTGTTTTGCTCTCTTCTGTGAAGATGGCTATCTGGTTGTGTATGGATGCTACTGTCACTGTGTCTCAATGTCCTGTTTCAATGGTGGAGATGTTCCTGCTTTATCCAATGTACTGCAAGAGGGAATCCCATAGGCTGCTCCTTCCAGAGGCAGCTGTTTGTATGCCAGAATGCCATGGCTAAGTGTGTCACGAGCTATTTCTAGTCCCATCTTGTGTGATCAATCACTTAATATCGGTAAGCCACAAAAGCAGTAATGTGGTGAGGAGAAGGCATAACCCTGCTTTCCCACAGGCCAAGTCACAATACTGTGGCTTCAGCTCTCTGACAGTTTAAACCCAAACTTCAGTTCTCCTGTGTGTGCATTTCTGTGTATAAAGCCTACTGATGCCCCCTTGCATACTTTTAGCTGGCTGATGATTTTCACGTGGTAAGCACGCAAGAAGAATCCAATCTGGCAGCACCATGTTGCGGTCAGTCTTGCCATGGCACATGCAGACATTGCCTTGTCTGAAAGTCCCGCCGCATTCCATACCACAGCCACACTGTGGGAATTGTCTTCCATTCTTGGATGAACTGTAAATGTCCCACTTGTGCGTTCTTATCTTCCTGCTCACCTGCTATGTTTACCAGATCTTGTTACTGCAGTTGCACTGTTGCAGTAAGTATTTTGTATTTTTCATGCATTCCTAGTATCACATTAGCATATACCAGAAGAGCCATTGGAAAGTTGTGAGAACAGTTAAGCCTTCTGGATGTGATGTGATGTGAGGAAGCCATTTCTGCTTTTCACTGAGGTTATAAATTATAGCCTTATAGAAAAAAGATTCGTAATGATGGATGTACAGCAAGTATCTACATACATACAGATGTATGGATCTTTTACAGTATTGCTTTGCTTTGCCTTGACAAAATGGGAGATACTTATTTTATTAGAAGCTAAATCATGCTTTTAGTATTTAAAAAAATGGACCTCCAGACAACCTTTGAAAAGTGCCTGACTTTTCTGTAAATAAACTTCCTAGACATAAACTTTATTAGTTTTGGTTTCTGCTCTTGTTCTGTCTCCTTGGCTATACTATTGATATCTTTTATGCTCTACAGCTCTGAATCAGTAAGCAATCCCATCTAAGAAAAAACATGGTCAGACTTGTTAGGAAGGAGTTATTACTAATATGGATATGACTTTCTAGGAAACAAAGTGCAGATATTGCTTCACTTTGTCAATTAGTAATAGTTAAGAATAATGTAATTGAATGGAGTTACATTTGACCTTCATTTAAATGGAGTTTAATTCCTAATTTATCTTTGGGGTTCTCTGTTACAGCTTTGTTCACATGTAATTACTTTGTTGGAATTTATTTCACTTATTTTTAGTCATTCAAGTAGTTCAAGTAGAACATAAAGCAACCAATTTCAGTAGTCTTGAACATCAGCTGAGTTCAGCCTTGTATGATCACTGTGGTTATCCCTTTAGCACGTTATTCCCCACTGCCGTGCTGCCTCTTTGCCCACCTTGAACCTAACACTAGATGGCAGTTTCGATATTTTTTTGGCGTGCTGACTTGTGCATTGGCCGATAGAAGTCCTTTGTAGAACTCCTTTGGGAGACTTCAGTGGTAGGAGGAGTGTGAATACACCATGGCTTTCTACAGTAAGGGTAGTGTGAAACTGAAATGTAAGTGAAAATTCTGGAAAAAAATCCATTCTGGATGCAGCTAAGAAGACAGAACACATTGCTTCCATTAAAAATGTTTTTATTGGTAAGTAGGTGCCATTCTGCAAAAAGTCAGGAACTAAAATTCACTTTTAGCTTTACAAATCTTTAGGTGGAGACCAGTTGTAGTTTTTAGACAATAATTTAGATCCGAACCTTTAAAAAAAAAGACATTTTCTTGAATGGCTCTGATCTAAATAGATACTCTTCTGATACAGGAAGTCAAGAATAATTGAAAACAAGCTCTCTTATTTACAGCATTAACACAATAGTTCTCAATATAAAAAATCAGCCTTTCATAGAGGTGTTTAAAACATTTATTTTTTTAAACAAACATTATTTGATTCTGTTCTTTAAAACAAAAAGGCTAAGCCCCATGATTCTCTAATATGAAAAGCAAGTATTGTGTCTATCTCTTAGGTTTTACTGTACAAACTATGTAATATGAATATTGAATAAAACCTGTTTTTAATAGAGGTAAGCTAAACACAGTCTTTTTTGTTTGCTAGACTGAGCTGCTAGCATGCAAAAATATGAAGTTGCAATTCAGCTCCTGGCATCCTAATTTTATCATTTAAAAATTGTTTCCATCACATGTAACTAAAACGCCACAGCAAAACAGGTCTTCTTTTCTGTGAAAGTAAAGCAATATTGAAATGTGCATGTTCTACCAGGTGTTTAGTAGGACTTCTTCAAATGATTATATTCTCTATAGGTTAAACAATGCAAAAAATACATTTCAGTACCAAATTTTAACTTTGTTCTCTTAAAGCACTTAATCTGCCCTAATCTTCTGCTACAAGCACTTGCTCTTGCTCTAGTGTTTACCTGAAAGCAGTCCCTCATTGAGTGAAAGAGCCAACCCCAGCCACCCAGATGGCCAAGTATCTTCTGAGCTCTTACAGCATGCATATGTGCCTGCATAGAGCTGACAGGGTGAAAATTTAACCTCTTCTAGGGCTGTGTTTATTGGTAATTAGAAAAACATTTCTACCAGAACTTCCTTGTTAGCCTGGAAATCAAGGTTGTTCCATCAAGTGTCCTGCCCAACTCTCCCTGCAGCATGGAGTGATTACTTCTACCTTGAATGAAATTAAGGGCTGAAGATTGTCCAGCTTTTGCTAAATTACAAAACAATCTTCCTTGAATGAAATTAAGGGCTGAAGATTGTCCAGCTTTTGCTAAATTACAAAACAATCTTCCAAAATGCTTGACTCTGTTAAAAACCAGGCATTGGAGCATATCCTTTTTCCAGCCTTTAACATGAGAAAGCTCTTTGATACACAGACCAGTTTCTGCCCTTGGGAGGTTTGCCCTTGTCCCAGGTTTGCAGAGGCAAATAACTGCATGCATTTTGGCCCGTTATCCATAGTACATGCTTTGGTAGCTTACAGGCCATGAATACTAGGCCTCAATGAATTTTTTTTGAGGGAAGGATGTTTTATTTCTCAAAGCAGAGAGATGTTCAGCAACTATCTAGCAGCTGCATTGTAATAATCCAGGTGATTTAACTTTTCATGTTTAACAAAGTATCAAGCATATTTAATATTTTAGAAAGGAAAAATAGCTATTATCTGTTGCAATTATAGAATATGTAAGGATGAAGATGGTTGGGAAAGGTTGATACTGTTGAGTCACTGACTGGTTTATATCCATCTTTTTTCAATTTGCATTGCTTAATGACCTGACAAAGTTGAGCACTGAGGTAAGAACATATATTGTCACCAGTCTTCCTTGTTACAACAGTTGTAGAGTGACTCTGAAGTGAGCAGGTCATTTTCACTCCCTTGTATCTTTAATTTCCAAGTGCAGCCTCCTCTGTTGCTATGAATACTACTGATCTCTGTCACTGAACTCTTCTGGGTTTATGCTTTAGAATTGTTTAATATAGCTGGTCAAACTGCAACTCGTGATCCTGAGAGTAGTCAGCATGGCTTCTCCACCAATTTAATCTCCTGGGTTTGGGAGTGGGGCTATGCTGGCACAGGTGCTGGTGGCTGAATTTCCAGCTCACAGGAGGAAATCAGTCATGAGATGCGGTTGAAGGTAGAAATTCTTGGGGCATCCTGGACTCTGGCTGTACACCCAGCCCGGTCCTGTATCAGCCCAAGGTGTCCCATCCTGCTCAGTACCTGCTCCCCCACTTCACAGCTCTCCAGAGTGCATGGATGTTTCTCTTGGATTTTTGTCATGGAATGATTTTGGATATGTGGACAAAGAGTTTGACTACAGCTGTTTGGATTTTTAATTATCGCTTTTTAATAGATATTACAAATTTTTAACAGAATTAACTACTCATTTTAGTTTCTCTATTAGAGAACACTAGTAAAAATAAAACTAAAATTAACATCCACCTAGCAAAAAATCCCTAAAAAAATAAGTATGCATTTGGGTTCTAAAAGTTTATGGTGTTGCTTATAGGAAGCTGACAAGTTCAAAAGAGTGCTGCAAAGCAGAAAATCTTAAATTTAGTGATATAGCCAAGTTATATAAGCTTATACAAAAGGCTGATAGGCCAAGGATATCAGATAGATTATTTAATACAAACCAGAGTCATCTGGAGTCAGATGTGCACATGCAGCACAAAATTTAGCTCTTAAAGGGGATTTGTATAATTTTCTGGTGACAGCAAAAGTTTTTGTTTAGTCCTTTTGTACAATAAAGCTAATAAAACAGCAACATGTGCTTGACCTTTTTAATAACTGACCTTTTCTCCATGTTCAACTTCCTTATGCTAGAGAATCCTGTTAACACAGTCCCCAGTAATATACAATATAGTCCCTCTCCAGCATTCACCATCAGAACAAATTTCTACTCTCTATCTGATCCATAACCCCAATCATAATCAGAACCTGTTCTCACAGGAGATTTGTTTGAAAGGTTTGCCATTTAACTTCAGTTCAAAAATGGTTATTTAACATTTTGGAAAATAGACAGTCCCTGATAGCGTACTTCTCCAGGAGGACAGCACTACAGGAAAATATCTCTCAAATGGGAACAGGATTATATTTGTCTCTGGTTAGAAATCTATTTTAGAAACCACAAATGCATATGAGGAGAGCTACATGGCTAAAGACAGGTTGTTAATTACCATTCATGCTAACAGCTTGAATTGAAAACTTCTAGGATTTATATGACTAAAACATCCTACTCAGTTAAAAATGCCCTTTTCTCCCTGTTTTTGCGGAACTCATCACATATATTTTCACTACTATCCTTTCAATAAATTTATGTTTAAAAATGCCCATTTAGTCACAGCCTGGTAATGGGCACTTTTATCTTCCAGTCCTCTATGTGCTATACACTTCAGCAGCTCCATACCGTGGTAGCATAGACACTCAGAGAAATTGCCTGCATACAATCATTTAAAAAAAAACCCCTACATTATGTTCTTTATCTTATATAATGCCGATTGAAGGTACAAAGTTTTGAGGTTAGTTAGTTATCTGAACCTGGAAAAAAAATCCTAACTGAAAACTGACTGGTTATACTGTTGTTGGAAAATTATCCCGCTGTATCCAGAAGGCACTCTGTGGCAGGGAGGTGAAAGTTCATGTATTTCAAACACTTGAAGTCTTGGCAGCTTGACCTCAAAAATATGTATGTTATATAAAACTTTTTCTGATGCCTCTTATTCATGTGTCTGTAGCTTGTGGCTCAATCCATAAAAGCTTTTCTATTTTTGCAACCCACTAGAATTTTAAAATGTTCATGTGGACAGAAGAGCAGGCCCAAGAAGAGGACATTCATAGAGAGATAACTTCTATTCCTTGTTATTAGCTGTCTCTGAAACACATGAAAAATTAATTTAGCAATTAATTGAAGGTACAACTTGATATTCACTAAATCTTACAGAAACTCAAAGTGAAAGTTCCCTGGAAACATCACAGGATGAAGAGGGTATCTGCTCTTTTCCCAGATCTGTAAAAATGTTCTGTGGGGACCTGAAATTACCACAAGCAGCCACTGGCTCTGCTCCTCTTCCTCCATCCTGTTCATACACAGTCTTCCTCTTACAGACATTAGCATCACCTCTGTGTTGTGCTGCAACAGTCTCGTGCTCCTTCCCACCCTGCTGCCTTTTCTCTCAACAACTTTTGAAATCCTTTCAGTCATATGTGACATAGAGGCAACCACCTCATGGACATTAAATCTTAAATAAGAACAAGAGATAAAACAGTATCACATTTAAACATAAGAAAATATTTTCTTCTTCTTTTTTTTTTTTAATTCTAAGGGAAATTGGCTGATGGGAATAGGCTGCCCACAATTTGTGGAGTCTCCATCCTTGGTTATTCAAAACCCAACAGGACAACCTGTTCCAGCTGACCCTGCTTTGAACAGGACTAAGACAAGCTTCAGAGACACCTTTCTACCTCAACTATTCCATGATAAAGAATGGTTGAGGAACTGTACCCAGCCCCTGTTGGCCATCAGCAGCTGAGAAGCTCCAAGGCTCACTTGCTCCCTTGATAGCTAAAAGATAGTGCCCAAAGGGATGATCAACTGAAATCATAGTGTCAGACCACCCCAGCTCAAAGTACTTCCTTCCCAGCCAGAAAACCCTGCAAGGATAGGTTGGGAACATGAGAACGTGGGACTTCCTCATAGGGAATAGTGTGTTCCACATTTGTGGGTAGGGAACACAGGGAAGGTGGGAAATTTTCGTGTGAATGAAGGTGACCAGTGAGAGAGAGACATCCATCCACAGTGACCCTCTGTGACAAGAGTATGACAGTTATTTTGCGTGAAGATTGCTGATATAACATGAAAAATAACAAAGTCCCTTTCGTGGTTTTGAATTCAATACACTTGGCATGTCACTGAGCATTCCCTTGTTCAGATACAGACCTCAGCTACCTTTAGAGCAGTGTATTTTTTTTGTATTTGGATCAGCTCATATCCTCTTAGGCATATCCTCTCAGAGACAAGGCTCTGAAGGTTTTTGATGTCTCCCAAAGTAAGAACTTTGCCTTAAGCAGTCTTGTTTCCCTGCCCAGAATCTGGTTTTAGTTCTTCAATATCCTTTCAAGATGAAAGAATTGCTCCCTTACATAACAGCATCCCAGGTTTAAATGTTCACTATTCCATCCTTGACATTATTTGCTCTTCTTGCCTGCAGCCGATCTCTGAGCTGTCTGTGTCGATGCACTCCTATCATCTGAAATGTATTACAGACACAGAAGCAGGGCTGCCCTTTCTGCTTCCTTACAAAACTATTGGGGAGAATATTGTCAAAGCAGGCAAATGCAGAAAGTATTTTAAAAATATGTAATCATCACATGATGAAATTTCTGGATTCTGGAAGTGTTCAAGGCCAGGTTGGATGGGGCCCTGAGCAACCTGATCTAATGGGTGGCATCTCTACCCATGGCAGGAGGGTAGGAACTAGATGATCTTTAAGGTCCTTTCCAACTCAAGCCTTTTTATGATTCTTTTACTCTTCAGGAGCAGGAAGCTGTTCTTTGAGGTTTCTCAGAATCAAGTGCTTTACTGAACTAAGCACAGACAGATAATTCTTTGCAAGAGCATACCGGCAAGGCATTAAAAACAAGTTGTTTGAATAAGTTTGTTTTGACTTCACAGGAAAAGCTATATGGCATAAGTTCCACAAAAGCACATTTTTCAGTGGCAAACAACTGCTTTGTCTCACAGACTAGCCTAAAAAGTAGCAGTAGAAAGGGGAGCAACTGTCAAACATGAAAATTAAAGGGAGGTAATTTTTTTTTAATCACTGCTGATCTAATTTTACTTGAGTAATCACAAGGTCATAAAGGTACTTATGGCTTGACCAAATTGTTTGACCACCACCCTACTGGTCTTCCAGGCTGCACTGCTCATGCTGAAAACTATTTTCCTTAGTCTTGTGCAACATACTGGCTTGCTGCTGGCAGCTTGAAGCTGACATATACTAGCATGCACTGGCATATACTAGCATTGGGAAGGAACTGAAGTCTTATCCCAAGTGTAAGAGGTTCATTTGGAAGTCATGAAAGGCACTGTTATAAGGTGCTAAAGCTGCCCTCTTCTGAGTTACAGAAATACTCACTATCCTAGAGAAGTTTCAAGCATGGCTGTATAGGCCAGTGGTTAGAGAGGGAGAGGAGAGAAGAAAGGTGGTTTCAGTCATGTGGTGACACTTAATGGGATAGGGGAGGAGATGTCTGTGTTGCCTGCTCATTCTTTTCCACATCCCAGTGATACCACAGGGCAATCTATGGTGGTGGAATCACCATCCCTGAAAGTGTTGAAAAAACATGTGGATGTGGAACATAGGGACATGGTTTAGTGGTGGACCTGGCACTGCTGGGTTAACAGTTAGACTTAGTGATCTTAGAAGTCTTTTTCAACTTAAATAATTCTATGATTCCAATTCTGACTTCTGGGATATGTGAACACCTTATGTGATGGACTTTAGTGTGAGATCCTTAGTGAATGTGGAAGAAGAAGAAGAAATAACTTTTGCAGAAAGACTGTGATGACAGAATTGGAATCATAATTTTAAAGTCTGTCAGAGGGACAAATCCCATCTCCTCGAATTTTTCTCTTCATTCTTTTAATTTCTCTTCATTCTCTTCATCAGAGGCACTTTATTTGGCCTCTGATTTTCCCTTCCCAGCATGTGACTGCATTTGCTGTGCAATATGCTTTTGCTGCAGCACCACACTGCTGATTCCAGCTGATAAGGAGAACAAGGGGATCTAAAATGACTGTCACAGAATGGAAATCACAAAGCAGCTTTAAGGCTTAGCTCACAAAAACAAGCCTGCAAATAATAATGAGCAGAGTCATGATTTTAACACAGGTTTTTATTTTCCAAGACTGCATGTTATAGTCTAGCATTCTCTTCAAAGAGGGATAATTTATTGCTGGTAAGGCTCATGTATTATATAAAGACAACCCATGTAAAAACCATGACCTCCAATTGATTGCTTCCAAAAATGTCTCTTAATATAAACAAAAGTATTTATGCTGCTCTCTTGTGTTCAAATGCAGAAAGCAGCTGTATGCCAGTAGTGGAATGACAAGAAGTGTTCATTAAGGACAACACAGTCTTTTCTGTCTCCTAAACAATAACCCATGTGGTCCTTCCCTCCTCTGTCAACATACCTATCTCTGTCGCTGCTGCACTATCCACAGCTTCTCCTGTTTCTTCTTTTGTTTCAGGCCCTCCACTTACTGTCTCACTGAGCAGGTCAGTTTCCACCTGTTCTCCCGTCTCACCTGGGAATGGTAACCATGGAGATCAAATTAGCATCCACTGAGAAAAGCACCAAGTGTCCCACCTCTCTTTTGTAAACCACTTTACAGGTCTCCAAAGCCCCTTACGAAGGTACCCCCGAATGAAGTCATAGGGAAAAAACAGGATGATCCAAATCACTTTCCATCATCCAGCGACATGCATGCCTCATACCCATGAAGTTGTCCTTATGTTTTCTCAAAATCCCCTTAATGTTATAGCCAAAAGACATCACAAGTACTATTTCTGTTCAAATTATTTTTCCTGAATTTTATTTTATATATGTGCAGTTTTATTTGCAATTGAAACAAAACAGAAATAGAAAACACTGTAACATGCCAGTCTGACAGAAACTATGCTTTCCCTAGGAAGCTGCTGCCTAATTGATTTCCTCACATAGCTACAGAAGCAAAAAGGAAAGCAAAACAAATGCTAAGTATCCTATGCACCACAGCACAAAAATGTAAAGACCTTTTTTCATCATATGCCTCATGGAAAGACAATGCACACAAGACAGTACTTCTAGCTTGGAAGTAATAGGAGCAAAACTCTTCTTCCCAAAACCCTTGTTCACTGGCCCTGCACACATCACTTGGTGCTCAAAGCCCAACAACTCATCTTCAGCCAAACAGTCAACTCTAAACGTGTTTCCACAGATATGAGGTGACAGTGCAATGTTCGGGGCGTGCTGCTCTGCCTTCAGCATTCTGTCCTGAGGCTTAGAAATGGTGAATAATGAGTTTACAGCTGGGCAAGGCTGTGTTTAACAGGTGTGCATCCTGTCATTTACTGCTTACGTGAAATTAGGCTTTATTTCAAATGGTAGATGTCCATTTTATGTGGAGGAAACTTCAAGATTCTTTTGTGAAGAGATACAGGAGAGGACAAAGCAAGCCAACTACCCTGCTTAGCTACTGGGATGCAAAGAGTGAGATTTATATAGCCAGTTCAGAGACATACAGAGCAAAGCCACAGGACTAGTGGTAGTGTAACTGGCTCTGGACTTCCCACAGATCAGTCCTTCTCCTGCACCTTGAACTTCTTCAAGGCAAATGTTGAGGGAAGAAGGCTCCTTATACCACATTTCCCTGCAGATAAATACTCCTTTTGTGCTTCACCTGCTTATTCCCTGAAGAAAAGCTCCCCCAGGATGTATCTGATTCCTTACTAAGCTACTCAGTACAATTGAGGAGAAATTCGATTCCTTCTGTGAAGTGTTCACCTTTTGCATGTGTAGTCTGTGTCCTCTGAGCACTAACCCAAAGATGAGGTCCCTCTCACTGCACATGGAAATATCTACCATATCAGACACCACTGCCTCCTCATGAAGCCTTCCTCCACAGCTAGTCATCTCCAAACATTTTTGGAAAGCCCAGCCCTATGTCACCCTGCTACTACTTCTATTTTGCTTGTCTAGTAGCCAAGGTTTCAGGACAGACTATGTATGCCAGGGGTATATCAAAAAGATGCTTTTTCTTCTACACCAGGCACCATGCTTCCAACTTTATGTGCCCAGGAGCAGTTGCTTTACAATAATATATGTGACTAATTAATAGAGCCTTTGGGGTCTGAAAATATTAAGGAGCGTGTCATAGCTACATAGAGACACAATGTTTTAAATGAGGGGTATGATGGAGCATTTTATCTGCTAAGAACAAAAGGGACATGAAATGAAGTAGCAGAGATAATGACTGGAAATGCTGACTAAATTTATTACAGCTTGGATTTGTAAATCTGAGGCTTCTCCAGCCACATTCTCCTACACCCCACATAGTACAGGTTCCCAGGACCAAATTCTGACTCCAAAAGCTCTTGCGAGGCTCTTAACACAGTCAGAAGGACCCACACAGAAGTCTCTGGAGGCAAAATTTGGTCTCCTGAATGTATGAAAGCACAAGTATTACCCTCAATGAGATGGTCCTCTTCAGTAATATGTATTTTCTCAATGACTTCCACTACAGAGCTGTCACTGCCCTCTGCCAGCCCACTGTCCTCTGCTGGTCCTGGAGATTGTGCCCCAGCATCTTCTCCCAGTGCTGGAGGTGAAGGCCCACTGCTCTCCTCTCGCCACACAGAGGGCAGCTCAGAGCTCTCTGCTCCTGCAGGCAGCGGCTCAGTGCCCTCTGGCTCCTCCCTTTTACTGACTGAATCGGTCTTCTCAGCGTCCAGAGTCATGGCTGCAGCCTCCTCTCCTGGCAGATGCTCGCCTGGGTTTGTCTCCTCAGAGGCAAGGCTCACATGCTCCGCCGAGTCGAACTGTGTTTGGTCAGCTACAATTTCATGATCGTCTGAAGTTGGGGGGTTTGTGCCTGATGATGCTTGAAGTTAGAGCAGGGCAAAGAAAGAAAAAAGAGAATTGGTGAGTGGGCACATAAGTCCTAAAATTAAACCCACAGTGAACCGCAGAAGCACTACCTGTCAAAGAGCTCCCTCCTGGCTACAGACAATACTCTCTCACAGGTGTGCTCCACATATCCACAAATATCCAGTAAAGCACGGTGCTGCTCTTAGATTTAAAAAAGTTTTCATTTGAAGTATATAATATATTTTTACATGAAGAGAGCTGACCTATCTACAGGTCAATGTCCTATTACATTTTGCTTTATGAATCTGAAGTGTGTAGGTTTTTTGGTGATGGGACACAATGCAAGGATGCACCTCATCCTGCCCCAAACCAATGATCAACATGCCAAGTGTGAGGGAGCTGCTGGTCTGGGCTGTGTGAGGGAAAATTCTGGTGGTGCCTCCAGATGCGCTGAATGTAAAACCCTGAGAACATTCTTATCCCAGAGGACGAGCAGTGCCCACTTCTTGAAACAAAAACCAATTTGTCTGTCTTTTTCAATACCAAACTACCATTCATAGTATGCTTTGCCTAATAAAAAATTCAACAACAGGAAGCTTAAACAAATTAAAACTTCTGGTTCTTTCATTTTTAATCAACTTATTGGCTAGTAAAGCAATGGGTTTTGGCAGAAAAAATTTATGAATGAAGAGCTGACAAAATTATTCTGACAGGTATGTAAGTATGAAAGTTGAAGACTCAAAATGAGCTACACCTACCTGTCAGACTGACTTAATAATGTTCTGATTAAATTCAACTTGACAAGAGCTTGTACTTAAACTTCTCCAGAGGAATGTCAGGATGAAAACCTTGGTAATTTATGTATGAAATCTGTTTATATAATAATTATATGACCAGAAAAATGTTATTTCCTAAGAAAATTATGATTGCATTGTCAAAGCCAGTAAGCAGAACCATATGATACTGTTCATAGATGAACACATCCATTTGTGTTCATACAGACATAGATGAATAGCAAAAAAATGTAATACATCCTGCTCCTGAAACAGCTGCTTGAATACTGCTGTTCTTAAAGTAACTTCACAGTTCTTTTGAGGCATTCAAACAAAACAGCTCGCCAGCAAGTGCCACCTAGTCAGCATGTGCCTACTGACATAGGGAAGGATGGGTAAGCCAGAAGAAGAGCAATAACTGAGAATCTGGACTGTCAAGATAGACAGAAAGCAACTTCAACTACAACACAGATAAAATCTCATTTGTCGCAAGAACTGTAAACCCATCCATGTTCCAACCAAGCCCTCCAAATCCACAGAGATATGGCTATTTATAATGATACTCAATCAACAGGATGTAAGCTCAGCTACACGTGTTGGACCGCAGACCCCACCAAGGGCAGCACCCTGCCTCTGACAGCTGCTGAGGGGCAGGGGAAAGGGCAGACAGTCCCAAGCCACAGGGCTGAGTTTCAGTCCATCAGTGGACATTCCTCTGTCAACCTGCCCAAGCATTTTTCAATCCATTTACTCTCAGCCTCTACCATGACCAATGGCAGTGAGGGCTGCGGCCCATTTATACTCCCTGTAAAACACATTCTGGATGGTTTTAAGACCACTGCTAGTCATTTCATCAAGGGACAGTTCTTGTGTTTCAAGAAACAGCAAATATATTTCCCTTGATTACCTTCTCTAGATCTCCATCACACCTTGCCTTCCAGGCACTCCTTTTCCTAGCACAGAGCTCAGGGTGAAACAGACACCCAATTGGAATAACAGCAAGTAAATCTTAAACTTGAGCTAATCTAAGCAGTGACTAAAACAAAGAAATGTATGCTCAGAGACCAGACACTTGATCTTTATTTTTCATCTCTTTAGACACTTCTAAATGCCTTCACATTGATTGGTGCCAGGAGCATTTAAAACCTATGGAGAGAAATAAATGAGCCATGAAAATCAGCATGGTATAAAGTTTTCGATTGGTGTTAGCAGTAAAAGAAACTATTCAGACCTATTACTAGGAATATCCTGCAGCTCCTATAAACCTCAGCCTTGTAACTCCAGCAAGCCCTCTCTTCATCAAGATGTTTTATATAAATTTGATTATAAAATACTGCCATGCAACATGAGATCTGCACTGTTGGAAACCCTGAAAGCATTCCCTGCTGTCATCTGAAATGCAAAGAATTCCCTAATATGGAAAAAATAAATCCTCCCAGTAATCTGTTCAGTACCTTTATCCCCAAGAAGAATGAACATCATGTGGCAATCAACATTCCTAGGATTCCTTCCAGGTTTTTTTTTTTATTTTTAAATTTATATTATTTTTATTTTCCCTGCTGTAGACAATTTCAGCTGGAGAAACAATGAAAACCAGTGAGTTTAAGTGGCCCTTTGCCTTCTTTCTTTCCTCTTGAAAAAGCCTCAGATTTTTGTGAGTTAAACATAAATGGAAGGAAATTAAATAAATTTTCCCACCTTAATGCATTTAGAGAATTTTTTTTCAAATGATCCTTTCTTATTAAACTAAATTAGAAAATTATTCATGTATCTGGCTAGTAACTGCCCAATTCTTGGAGATCTTTCAGCTGTAATTACAATCTGCACTTTATCCTTACCATGACATTAGTTTATGTATTCATGACATTTCATAACCTACCCTGACATGAACAGGCATCTAGACAGAATTCTTAAAATGCTCAGAATAAATTACTTCAGTTATTTCACTGAGCCCTTCACTGTTCCTGTGTGGATATCTTTCAGCAAAGGATGAAAAGTTAGAGGAATTGGTACATTGACCAGGTGAATAAGACAGCAGGTACAGTATAAAGAGATTTCTGCTGATAGTTTCAGCGGGGCTCCTCGATTTGCAAACGTATATTGGCTTGTAGTGGCACAGACAATGCTCACCACATACAACCTGCTGTCCTCTCTGCAGTCACTGCCGGACAACACATGGAGAAGAAATCCATACAGAAAACACAGATGCTGCAGCCAGAATAACAGCGACAGATTATATTATAACTCGAGAGTACAGGAAAGAAATGCAGCAAAATTAAATGCAAACAGCCTTTATGTATATGTCTTTGGCATGTATCTTTCTCGAGAGGCCAGTATCTGTAACTGCAGTGTTCAGGTTCCTATGAACGTATTTCCAAACCCGCCTTGGAGCAAAGAGCTAAGTGTGATTAATATGGAAACAAAGTTTTATTTTACTTTCACTGAATAGCAAAGATATTCTTATGCAACATCCTATAAATACACTTTGCACACAAAATTATTCTGCTGAGACTTGAGTCAATCAAAGCCACGGAAGTATCGGCTGCAAATTGTGTCAGGATTTTGTAAAAAACCAGGAAGGATGGTGGGGTCAGGTATTGCTAGTTCACTATTCTTTTAAAGGGGGGAAAAAGGCGCTGGATTGAGAAGTACTACACAAAAGGACCAACAGCAGAGCCTGTCTGGAGATTAAAAAANGCGGGGCCGTCGGGCAGCACCGGCCGACGGAGCGGGGGGGCGGCCCCGGCGATAGAGCCTTAAAACACACCCCCGCGGCTCAGCCCGGGCCGCTGCCGTGTCCGTCCCTGTCCCGGGGGCGGATATTTCAGCGCTGTGTGCCGGTGCCACAAGGTGTGAGTGGCAGCAGCCGAGAAGGGACTGCAGGTCAGTGTTCCCCAGGAGTTTAACCCTGGGGCCGTGTACGCAAACCTGGCGAGCAAGCTTCGAACCACGTTTCCTTCGTGTAGAGGAGACCAATACCCCGGCTAAGAGGGGCAGGGATATTAAACGAAATTAGAAGGGATGCNTTTATTTTACTTTCACTGAATAGCAAAGATATTCTTATGCAACATCCTATAAATACACTTTGCACACAAAATTATTCTGCTGAGACTTGAGTCAATCAAAGCCACGGAAGTATCGGCTGCAAATTGTGTCAGGATTTTGTAAAAAACCAGGAAGGATGGTGGGGTCAGGTATTGCTAGTTCACTATTCTTTTAAAAGGGGGAAAAAAGGCGCTGGATTGACAAGGTACTACACAAAAGGACCAACAGCAGAGCCTGTCTGGAGATTAAAAAAAAGCAAGAAACAAACAAACAAAAAGCCGGCGGAGAGGAGCGGAAGGGGACTTAGGGATTCATTCATAAGAAACAGCACTTTCGAAGCCGTCGCTCAGGGGGCGCAGCTCCATCCACAGCGTGGGCAGAATTAAAAGCCGAGAGAAGCCCGACCGGTTCCTGCTCCCACGGGCTTTCCGCGGGACGCGCACCCGCCTCGCNGGGGCAGGGATATTAGACGGACTTAGAGGCTATACTGATGTTTGGTGGTCCGTGAATGTGCTCGATTGAGTCTGTGAACGGGAGACTGAGGGTGGGGGTTTCTGTAAGGAACTCTAATCTGGACCAGCAGAGAGGAGCAGCAGGGCTGGGTTGTCTGCACTTACGGTCTATGTGATATGGGAGTACTGGGGTACACACACAGGGGCCTCAGCCTTGCTGTGGGCCTTCCCTGCAAACGGGAACACAAGTGGATGTGTCCATGGAACTGGGAGAGGGAGACCTCTGGGGTCTCAGCAACTGGGAGGCAAGAAGGAATCTCTGGGCTGGAGAGTCCTCTGGATTCAGCAGCCACCTCTAACATCCTTACCATCACGCTGAAAGGTAAAATAATATGGTTTTTACATTTGACTATAGGCAAATCAGCAGATGTCCAGGGGAGTCCAGGTGGCCTAGAAACCTTCCAGAGAGTAAGGATGAAGAATGTTTGCCACACATTTGCTTGCATAAGCATGTAATGCGTTTATTAACCCAAGACATGTTTCATTACAGCATTCAAATTTAGAGTAATCATTCATTCTTCTAAATGAATGGGTTTTATCCATCCAGAAACTTGTCCAGGCAAATCATATTGTCTCTGGACATTTGTCCAGGGTTTGTGATGTCCCAAAGCCAAGATGGAGCAGTAGCAATAACTCCAATAATTTTGAGTTAATTTTCAGGACATTTTTTAAAATTAACAGAAAAAAACCCCTGTAGGCTGTATAGATTCCTCCATGGCCATATATAAGTCGGATATACTAGACACTTGAAAGTGAAACACTGGTAACTTTAGCATTAGCAAAACATGCTGCCATGTAAGGACAAAAGCAGAAGTGCAACAAAGGGCTTAGCAACTTAAAAATTAATTTCCGAAATATTTTACATTCCTGTTGCTGGTGTGAAATCTCAACAGCACTTTGGTGGGAATGAGGTCAGTTTCCTACACAGCATATGCAGGTTCCCTGTACAGCACAGATGAAGACACCTGGGCACCGCACTGCTCTGCCACCACAAGTAGGAAAGTAGAAGCATTTGTGACTGTGAAGAGTATTGACAGCTGAGGAAGATGCCTGGAGGCAGCACATATAAAAGGGAAGGATGACAAACATACCTGATTTCCCACCTTTCTTCTATGACCTTACAGGGAACAAAGGAAGGAGGATGGGCCACCTGGACAGACTCATCAAGCACTGGACACTGAGGGAAATAAAAAAGGGAAAGCTACATTCACTTCCTACAGAGTGAATGCCTGAAGAGCTTTGTACCTGCTTCCCTCCATGTCCTAACCAAAGTGTAAGTTGTGCAGAGTGCACCTACCATCCATCTTACTTAAATAGTGGAGAAAGGCATCCAAGATTTATGAGGGCAGAGGGAACATATGTAGGCATGTGTTGGCAGCCATGGGCTCACCAAGGGGACCATGGCTGGTCTGTACTTCATGTTCTTGAAACAGGCCTTGGATAAGATACAGAAATAGGAATAAATCCCCGAGGGCCATTTGGCAGGTGACCCCCAGAATCACTAAATAACAATTTCATGGTCTTTTTCTCTCCTCTCATGAGTGGAGAAGTTTCATTTTTTCAGCAGGAAGGCTTCAACAGAGCCAGTGCCCCACACAGATGGGGCCATGGCAGGAAAGGCTGCACCTCATTGTATTGGCTCTTCTGCCACTTACCAGGCCAGGCTTGGACGACGTGTGCCCTCTGCAGAGGATTCAGCACAAACGCATTCCTGCAGGATAACTACGTGCTGCTCCTGCTGCTCCACAGCTGCCTCTGTGCCACTGTCCTACATTTTGGGAGCATGAGATTGTACAGAGCTTGGAGAGTCAAGCTTCTTTGGACTTACAGAGTCCCAAAGAAATTACTGCAAGTGATCCAGTGGCTGCAGCATGATGTTGGCAGATGAAAACCCATAGTAGCCTTCCCATCTGTTCTTCTGAGCAGGGCACCTCTCCATAGACTTCCTGCCTTCTCTAATCTGAATCACTCTGGTACTGCCCCAAATGAAGACTGTACCAAAGTAGCTAAAAAAAATCCCTTTAACAACAAATAAATTAAAAAATCATCTCTGATTAGTTATTTTTACAAGGGAAAACTATTTTATTCAGAAATATAAATTGGGAAATTAGAATTAAATGTAAATTGTGAGCGTTCAGGGATAGCTGTATCTCCAGAGGTAAAGCAACAAAACCCTAGAATCTCTTATATACAAGCAGCAATACACTTCCAAAAGTAAACTTCATAAAAATTTCTCTAAGGTCCTGGCAATTTGTAAATTCCCAAGGCCAGTACTACGTGATCAAACTTGTTGCACTCATTCCAGAGCTCACTAGCTATTAAAAATTTTGAATATTATTCCTACTGCAGCTATTAAATTTATTTTCTGATAGTTCCAAATCCTAGGACTTTCCAAATCACAGTGACTTTTCAAAACATTATGATAATCATGAGTTTTCTTTTTTGTGACTCCTTTTCTCAGCCCTTTGGCTATTCTGTACAGAAAGACCATTACCTAACCAGGCAATAAAATATTCTAAATTACTTACTGCATCAGATAATTCAAGCTAAATGTCCCACTGATCCAAATTTGTGTAGCTCCATTGAAGGCTGTTCTGTGATGCTGATTTATGAACTGCAGAGAACTGCCTTCTGAAATGATTATTTTTGTTTAGCATGGGATGCAATGACCTTGAAACTTAACTCCTAGGACATGCCTTGTAATTTCCTGGAAAGCAGGCAATCTGAAGATTTTCTTATCAAACTAGTTACTACGTTTAGAAATCCACACCTCTGGATTTCTGCACAGTTTGGCCCTTAGAAAATTCAGTATCTCATTGTACTGTCACTGTATTTAAGCTGGCTACACATATAGGTATACAAATGTATATATTTATAGATGTATCTGTATGTCATACACACATATTTCTTAGTGTGCTTTCACTGGCTGAAAATTTATCCAAAGTGTGCAGATATCCAGCTAGTCACAATAGACAGTATTTAACCTCAAGATTTTTCCCTGTTCCCTAGTAAGATAACCTTTTTGCACTTGACCAATTTTCCTACACAACTCCTTTTTTTCCTTCCTTTCTCATATTAAAGCTGTTGTAAGGGTGGTCAAGGAGAGGCTTGCATCCAGATTCAGTGGACCTGTGCTTTACTGGGGTTCCAAATTCCCAGCGATCTGAAACAAAGAGCTGCATTTGTCTGCCTGACAATAGAGGGGCTAGTTCAGTGCATGACCCTGTGAAAACCAGATGAACATGTTTGCATTCACTGTAAATGTGATGATTATCAGAGAATACAGTCTGTCACTTTTAATAACCCGGACATGCAAAAGTAGAAAATAGTGGCCGTAGGTGTTCACACAACGTTGTTGTGTAATTGGGCAGAGACTTGACCAGACTATAAATCCAAGAAAAAGCAGGATTCTATTTTTGCATATTTTCATCCTATGAAAATAGTATGTTCTGTTCATATTGATAAAATAAAGATGTAGGCCTAGATTTTAAAAGATCAATCTTTGGTTTTGAATTGAGTCTCACCTTTCAGGGTTAGCATGTGACCTCTGGCACCTGAAGGACAGCTATTGATATACAGTCCCCCTGCAGCAGCTTTAGCAGAGGTAGCAATTCCAATACTGTTTAAGGAATTCTGGTGAGGTGAAAGACTTTTTTCTTCTAGTGTTGTTTTCATCTGGCTTTATAAGGGACCTTTGCCTATATAAGGGACATTTTGTGGACCACAGACCCTCAGGAGAGGCCTTCATAGCCACAGAAGAGAGATTTGGGGTGTGAGAGAAAATAGTGCCCATTCCCTCCCTCCCCCACCAATCCTTTTTTAACCCGGATTTAGGGACAGAATTTGGGGTCCAGTGACCAAAGTGTATGCTAGAAAGTTCTCTTGGAAATGCAGAGCTTTTTAAAAAGCACATTACTGGAAAGCACTAGTTTTATAAATTGCTGAGGGAAATAGTGCATTGTTTCCTGTTCTGAGTGGAGGTTGCAAGGATAACCATGGAAACAGCTTCCTCTTCTGCAGCTGTGCATGGCTCCCACATCTTGTAAGGTGACATAAAACATGGAATAGTCAAAAGGAATGGCATCGAAGACTTCATGAGACCCACTAAGCTTTATATTCTCTTGCCAGTAACTTCAACAATCAAGAAAAGATGAATTTTTTACCAGACCACAACCAACCAGATAAAAGTATAAAAAATTAAAGGAAAGTCACAGTAGGAAAAACAGCAATGCACCTGAGTGTGGGGACATGGGGAATGGCTTCAAACTGCAAGAGTGTAAGTTTAGATTAGATATTAGATTAGGTTAGCTATTGGGAGGAAGCTCTGGCTGTGAGGTTGGTGAGACACTGGCACAGGTCGCCTGGAGTAGCTGTGGATGTGCCATTCCTCAAAGTGTTCACAGCCAGGCTGGATGGAGCTCTGAGCAAACTGGTCTAGTGAAAGGTGTCCCTGGATGATCTTTAAGGTTCCTTCCGACCCAGGGCATTCTATGATTCCGTGATTCCATGGAAGGCTCGGGTCCCTGGCACTCTCCCTACGGTGAGCTCCCCTCACCAGCGCCCGAAGCCTCCCACGAGGCCGTGACGGCAAACGGCCCCTTAAAGCCGCCTTGTGGAAGACGGGGCGGCGCAGATGGGGCACGGGCGGGAGCCGGGACTGCACCGGGATACACGGGCACAGGGATACACGGGATACAGGCACCGCCCCGGCCCCGCCCCCGGGCCCGCCCCGCGCCGCCAGGCTCAGATCCCGCCCCGCAACGCCAGACCACGCCCCC
>WEIV01011812.1:143756-165930 GCA_013390005.1 Calyptomena viridis | reverse complement strand
GACGGGCCGCGCCCCGGTGAGGCGGAGGGGACCCCGGCGTGGTCTGGGCTGGGGACCGAGGGCCCCTCAGGGCTCGGACCATGCCCTCCTGACACAGACTGCGCCCCGCGGCCGCCTGCCGCCGGGTTCCGTGTCCTCGGTTCCCTCCTGGGCAACTTAAGAGGTCCCCGAGCTGGCCGGGGAAACGGGGAGCAGGTGCCCCATTCCTACTGCGGGTGGAGCTCAGCTTTTGCATTTCCTGCCAGAAGGCCTTTCTCTTAGAGCTGCTCTGACAAGTCTGGTCTTCTTGCTAAAAGGTGGCGATGTTCGTCTCTTTACATGCTCTTACCTGTTGGAGTGTCAGCTCGTGTTGCACGGGATTACTTGTTTCTGCTGCCCAATATCACGCTGCCAGTGTGTGCCCTAGGAAGAGACAGATTCCGTGATTCCATTAGATAGATGTGAGAAACGAATAGATAAGGCAGAAGTCGTGTTTACTTGGAGTTGAGTAGCTGAGCTTGATAAGGGCCTGTGAGATGCATACGGATGTCACTGATTTATGTAGGTAGCAGCACCAGTGCTTTGAGACATATTTTCTTACTATAAAACATGTGGGTGAGAGAGAACTTTCTGAAGTTGGGAAACAGTATCAGCAGCTCCCATATTCAGAAGCTTTCTTAAATCCATATGGCTGACTGGCCTTTTTTAATCTGTATTTCAGATGACAGGCAGATTATAAAAAACTGCTTGTATTTGAAATTTCTTCATTTTCTTATAGTCTCCATAATTTTGAAAAAAGTAAAGTAACACACAGTAATGCTTTTCTACATCTTTTTCAGAAAAAGTCCCTGGAGTCCATAAACTCCAGGCTTCAGCTGGTTATGAAAAGTGGCAAATATGTGCTGGGATACAAACAGACTCTGAAGATGATCCGGCAGGGCAAAGCCAAGTTGGTCATCCTTGCCAACAACTGTCCTGCTTTGAGGTAAGTAGGTGTTTGGGAAAACAGTTCTCTGAGGTTCTTTGTACAAAGCCAGCATGTGTTTCATGCTCATTTCTGCAGTGTTTAATGCAGAGGACTTCACTGGTATGTTCTAGAGTGGTGGGCGGTTTGGTGTGTAATGATTTCGGATTTGGAGATGTTGAAATGCTTCCTTGGTGGCTTTATTTTAGGTTTCTCTTTTGAGGAGTTCATACTAGAGAAGGTACTGAAAGCTTTTCACACTGTGATAGCATTCACTGAGAGTGTATTGGGGCTGAATTCTCATGCTTTTTAAAGTAGTGTATTGGAAAATAATTCTACAGCTAGGAAAACTGATAATTGATTTTAAATATTTGAAGCACGCGAAATCTGCTGTCCAAGTTAGTTATAAGTTAGGGCTCCTGGCCAATGAAATTCCTTTTTTGAGAACAAAATCTTTGCTAACATTCTAACACTTTCCTTGTTGAATATCTGGGCCCTTTGTGTTGTCAGGAGATATTGACAGATTCAAGAAAATGCAAATGCAAAAAACAGAAATTACATGTTTGAGAAATGGCAAGACTGTTCAGTAGACAGCAATCCCTAGTGGTAGTGGGGATCCCAAAAGTACTTGAAAAACAGTATTGACCGCTGCAATCTCCTGGTGAGAGTCAGAAGAGAGAGGAATATAGATGGGACTTTGTTTCAAAGAAAAATAATTTCTTTCCCAGCTAGGAACAGCTGTATCTCTGTTCAGCATCTGGCCACTGCATATCAACATTAATAGTGGTGGTGGTTTATGCACTTTGGCATAGTTCCTACAGCCTTTCAGAAGTCTGCAAGTCCTAAAACCTCTTTTTACTGTGTAGAAATGAGCATGTGTAGGAGCAGCCTGAGGGGTTTGTTGTTCCGTGCCTTCATACATCTGTGTAAGGGTTTCTGGGCCACAACACGGGGCAGATTTTGTCTGGCAAGGAACAGTTGTCTTTCTCTGGGTGGAAAAGAAAACTGTACAGTTTGAGTGTGATACAGTTGAAGCTGCTCTGTCTCTATTGCAGTCAGTCAGAATTGTTTGTCAGTACTGTAACACACGGTTTCTGGATTTCAGAAAATCAGAGATTGAGTACTATGCTATGCTTGCCAAGACTGGCGTCCATCATTACAGTGGCAACAACATTGAATTGGGCACAGCATGTGGAAAATACTACAGAGTGTGCACACTGGCCATCATTGATCCAGGTAATTCCCTTGTAGACTGTAGTGACCAAATGAGTATGTATCCATGATTCCTCCTTTCACCTGTGAGTAGCAGCACTGAGCAAGTAAAAAGCAGGGATGATGACACACTTTGCTGCCTTTTTCCGTCAGGTTTAACTCTTAATTTCCTCTGACCAAGATCCTGCTTGCTTTTGCGAGTGCTAGGTTCTTAGAACCTGGAAGGACTGCTGCTTGTGTTTGCACATAGCTCTTTTTACTGCTGAACCCTGTGAGCATTTTGTCCATCTGGTGGTCTGTAGGGACATTTTGGTTCCTGGGGGGCAACTTTATGGGACCTGTTTCTGAACCCATTAGCTTGGATATGACTATGTGCAACATGGTGTTTACATCAGCCTTGTCTAACTGTTCTTAATCAAAGGACTGTGACTTGTCCTGCTACCCAGAATGATTTATACAAAAATAACCTATATGCAGATGGATACTAATCAAGGATTGAAAATTACAGTAAACGTTTTATTTTAAAAGTCTGTGTGTATTTCTAGGGTTTGATGGCACTCTTTGACCCACAAAGTAGCTCAGGTTCCGTATATAGACTGCTAATTAAGCAACTTCCCAGTCACTTTCCAGTATGTTCTAAGAGAAGTATCACTCTCTTATACTGCTTGTTCACCAGAATGCATACACATGGTTTTAAGGATCTCTGTAATGACTTTCACCAAATGTTCCCCAAGTGACATCAGTTTGAATCTGCTGTTACTTCAGAAAACTTTATTTACCTTGGTTGTATTCAAATAGTAGCTGAAAACTCAATTTTCAAAATGTCACTTGTAGGTTTGGTTTTGGGTGGGGTGGGAGCTGCAAGTAAATCCTGCTGCTGTGTAACTAAAACCTCATGCGAATATTCTCGCTGTCCTGATATTGCCGTGATCAGGGGAGGCTAGACATTCGCTAGAGTAAAACTGCATTGTGTCCTCCAGCACTAGATTGTTGCTCTAGTACTGGTTTTGTAAATGCCAGTGACAGATACATAATTACTGGAAAAATACTGTGTTTGGATTATAAAAATACAAGTATCCAAATCCATCAAAATTACTTGCTCTTTTCCTAAACAGATTCTCTGTATTGCTTTGAAGTTGTTTACTTTTTCTGGAACCACTGTGGGTGGGGTTTTTCCTTATTTTTTTTTCCTTATTTTTGGGCTTATTCCTGAAAATACCTTTTTGTGAGTCCTGTTGTAACAATATATTTTTATTTTACAGGTGACTCTGACATCATTAGAAGCATGCCAGAACAAACCAGTGAGAAGTAAATGCTGTAAAGGTGTTATTTCTACAATAAAACTGGTTACAGATATCTTTTAAGAAAAATTTGAATTATACCTTTGTTGGTTTTGGGGAACAAACTATATAAATGAAGATTCATTACCACTGCTGTGTTTCCTGTTCTGTTAGAAATAACCTTAACAGGACAAAGTTTGCCTGTTTCTTTCTGTAGAAGGTGTGGATCTTGGGAGGTAAGCGGAGGAAGGCTTGACCATGGCAAGTTATGGTGTCAAATCCCAGCTGGGTAGGGCTTCCTCAGTGTTTGGTTTTGGAGTGCTAATGCAAAAGCAAGGCATAATGTCAGGGACAGTAGCAAATTTGGGGTATGGGTGGGAGATCCTGAAGGGCTTTACATACGCTGAAATAATTCACACTCTTCTTACCAAGTCAGGCACAAAGTATTAATGTGCATTATTCCTTTTGTCTTTTCCTTCCAAGAGTATATATCTGTCAAAAGGCAAACAGGATAGCTGCTAAATGAGTAACATCATGCTTTCAGTATGATACTTTACTTCACAAAGCTGATTTAAATTAGCATTCTTTATTTTAGTTTTTCAAGAGACAAATGAGTTGGTGTTCTCAAGTAACTATTGCTGAGGACATCGGAGAGTTATGCCTGTTTTGTGCAGGACCACAACTGCAGGATGTTCCTTATTAACAGGGTTAATTGAGGTGCCAGTGCATTGCTGACAAGTGATAAACACTTAATGAAAATCACTGTGAACCTGCAACCTTGTAGAACTCCAGAACTTGCAGAATTCCGAAGTATGTCAAAGCACAAGGTACTTTTCAAAGCTTGCTGCTGTGTATCCATGCACACTCATTAGCTGATCTGAGATCACTTGATCATTGAAGTTCTGCAACTACTTCTGCTTCCATTGTAAAGTAGATGAAGTTGTCTTTCCATTTGGAGATAGTAAAGAGGCAAACCAGTGTGTGTGTCAAAGCAAAGGAGGAAGTGCTGCTGTCTTTACCTGTTAAACCACAGATTTGGATAAGTTTGCAGCCAAGGGATAAGAGTGAAACTTGAAGGCACTTAAGTTGGCCAGAATGGCTGGAAGCAATTTGCTGGTATTGTTTTGTGCTTTAGTGTTTGACAAACTGTTGTGCAGTTAGCAGTATTGACCAAAGTATGTTTTCATAATTAAAATACTAATTGCATTCAGGAAAGTTAGAGAATTTCAATACCAACCAAGGGACAGCAGGGAGAAGTTGCATAGTCTGGATGTGATGAGAGCAAAATTACTTGAAACTTCAGATTGTGATGCCCTGGTAATCCAGGAGACTTCCCACTTTGTGCATTGACTTTCATCACAGTTTAAACACAAAGTTTTAAATTCATATTTTTTACTTCCAGCTGATTTCGGAAGTCTACTCTTGTTGGAAGAATCCAAGTCAAACCAAATGGCTGTGAATGCTGTCCCACTTGTTCCGTTTTTATCCCTGTATGTATATGTAGAACTATATACGTCCACACAGATTGAGTCCTTGAAATACTAGCAGAGTGGAGGAGGGAAATAGAGAAAAGCAAACCATAAATTCATACCCTAAAAGGATTTAAAAACATGGAGGTTTCACTTCAAAAAATAACAGCATTTTATTATTTTGCATAGCTTATTTTAGTTGTTAAGTTCTGCTTAATTAAAATTTTTGCTAGTTACTAAATTGTTTATATGTATAAAATTTTCAACATTTCTTATCTGCAGTCAATGCAAGACAGAAAACATGGCATATAGATGCAGGGATCCAAAATATTCTTTTCAACTTCAGACACAAGAATTAGTTATTTCACTACAAACCAGTTCAAGAAAATAGCTCTGACAAGTTTGTATGTATAAATATACAGTGTAGCATACACTTCAAATTCTCATCAGTATCTTAGCCTGTTTTCCAGGTCTTCCATTCTCTTCGTCATTTCTTCCAGTACATAAATGTTAAGGAAAGAGAGGTACTGATAGGATGCATTAATAGAAAAAAATCATCTGCCTGATTGTTGTAGTCCATAAACTTTCTCTGGTTTCTCCTTGACTTCCAGTATTTCTAGTACAATGCTCCCCTGTATTTTTTTCATTCTTATTTGATCAGCTGAGTTGAGAAACCTTTGGGAGCCCCCATTCATTAACAGGCATACCCTGATATGGAGTTCAGACTAGAGCTTATTAAAAAGGCTGATGGTTCTGAAAATTGATCACTTTTCCTCTATTTTAAAGGGAAGGTAAACATTTGTCCTATTTAATGCTGTTTAAGAAATGTTTCACTTATTCACATGGAAAACTGCATGTAACTAGATTATAAAACTATGGAGCTCAGACTGCAGCAAGAATCTCTGATGATGATAATCTGTTCCCACCCCATGGTTGTGTAGCATTGGGTACTGTTTTTAGAAAGCCAGTGGTTTCCAGACAGATGTGGAATAGAGCACAACAAGCCCCATGGGATCTAGGGGTACAGCATCATGTTCCTGATAAGCACTTCCAGTTGGCAGGAATGCTATGTGTGCTCTAGGAAGAGGTTGTACCAGTACTGTTTACCTGAGTATCTCTCCAAGTGCTATGGTAAGGCTGCAGCCAGGGGAAGCTAAGAGGAAGAGGAGGCCTCGCATCAAGAGGGAACTGAAGGCATGGAGGCCTGCCTCAAAAGGATGAAGTTGCTGCACCTCACTCTTTGCTTGTTCATCTAGTGTCTTGAAGATTTCAACATTTTAAGGTCTTGTACAAGGGAAGAGGGAAAATTGGGCATACAGGTTGGGATCTTTGACAGGTGGCTGTTAGGAATTGGTTAGGGCAGACAGGCAAATTGAATTTGACCTCTGAGTTTAGCCAGAACAGTCATGAGCTCTGTGTTCCTTCCCCCTTGACAGCAGAAGAATGTATCTTGCTAGTAAGGAGCGATGGTGGGTGTCCTGCTGCTGTGGGCACCAGCCTGCCTGGACATGAGTTTGGTTTGGTAATTCCTCAGATGTCTGTCATGCAGAAGGGATTACTTTGCATACTGGCATCATGTGAACTGCTTTGTCTGCAACATTCATCTCAAGTGTTCACAGAGGCAAAGATCAAGCATTTGAAACTGCATTCAACTACTGATAGAAAAAATAAATGTAGTTGGATACAATTCAAGAGTTTGGAATGATCCCTCTACATTTATAATCTGTAACAAGCTAGTTTTATAGCCTCTCCTCTCCAGATACCTGGGTGAGGACTGGCCAGCAGTCTTCTGCAGTTATCAAGAACTAGTATCGCCTTGTATCTGAGCTGCTCTTGAGATAAGGCAGAGAAATGTTTGTAATGGGGAAGAAACTGGATGGTTCTTAATCTGTTCAAAGCAGTGGTATCACAGCACTCAGAAGAAGTGCTTAGCACTGTTCCTATCAAAACCTGTAGGTCTCTGGCTCTGTCAACAGCTTTTCCATCAAGCTGTTCCAAAAGCTTCCAACAAGCTTTTCCATCACCTTGAGTCCTTGGAATAAAAATCTCAGGGTTGCCTGTTCAAATTGTAAAGCAAAAAAGCACATGTTAAGTTCTGTGTTCTTTGATTCTGAGTAAGCTTAAGAGTTCCTTGTAGCCCAGCTGCAGGAAATGGCAGTAGAGAGGCTGAAGCGTCGAAAGGAGCAAGGAGTGGTCTCCTTTCTTTTCAGCATCTAGGCTGGAAGTCTGCATGTCTAAATAACACTCTTAAGGGTGTAGGAAATGACCTAGAAATTTTTCTCCTAAGTCATTTGGAGAAGTCCCTTCAGAGAAGTAGATAGGTTGATGAGCATTTGAAACACCTAGCACTACCCTTGTATGATGGCTTTCTTCCCCTTTATGAAATAATTCAACTTTGCATGGAATAATTTAATCAAGAGATCAGGACATGATTCCTTTAAGTGTCTGCTGAAGGATTCACTTTGGAAGATGAGAGAGTGAAGCTGGCTGCTGCAGGTACATCAAGTGGCTGGAGTTAAGGTCTGAAATGGTGTGAAATGCAGTGTTTTGCATTAGGTTAACAGCCCTCTGTGGTACTGCCTGCTGTCACGGGGCTCTGTTGGCCTCACTGGACAGACTGTTCACAGGTTCCTCAGTCTGAAGCTGTTCTTGTCTAGGAAGCACAGTTACGAGCTGTTGGTATCATTGCACTCTTCTGTGCAGAAAATAAGTGCTTACTGTTCTTGCACACAGTTCCAGAACTTAAATAGAAGATGTAATGTCTTCTTACTGTTTATTTGATCAGACAGAAGCAGCTTTCATGAAACAAGACTTTGCTGCATAAAAACTGCATGATGTGTTGTATTGCCAATGTGCTGCTCTTGTCTCCTGAGACACTGTGGATGTTACAGATAGTGCATCAGCCTTTACACTAACAGTTCCCTTGGAAAAAACAGACTAATGTGGCGGAGAGAAGGGCAGAAGCTGCTGATCTGCACTTTGCTTATTTTTATCTGCATTTCTTTTAATGCAAAATTAATCAAACCTCAGTCCTCCAAATTTCTCTTCATCGGAATATGGTTTCAAATGACTCACTGGGGCCTCACCAAGCAATTCAGAAGGGAAACATCTCCTGTAGCCAGGAAATGCTATATCAATACAATCTGAAGAAGTAACTCAAACAAAGAATGTTAGTCTTGAATGTGACCAGTTGTTTTTTTTTGCTGTTCCTGAAGGTGTTTACTGGTAGGGGTTATTAAAACTTAAGATCTTTATTTTGGTCCCTTCTGTGAAGGAGAGACAGATTACAAGTCTTTTGAAGGCCTTGCTTCTTGGAGATTAGTATGTAGTTTAGATTTTCATTACAGTAAATTGATTTAAGCTATGGAGGCGATTTAGACTTGATGCGTTAAAATTATAGTTTCTTTTAACCTGCCCTTCCTGTCTTACATGTAAGAAACAATTATTCTGAAAGGATATATCGCTGGGTGAGTTTTCGTACTTCATTGGTTGCATAGTTTTGGAATGTCACAAGGTTTTCACATTTGCACTGGTCATTATCTTTTGAAGCTTTTGCTGAAAAACAAATGATTAAGCAAAGGCTAAATGCTGAATAAATGGGATGAGGGAAGAAATGGCAAGGACTTAATGCAGAGTAGGTTTAACACGGCTTCCTATTCTCAAAACAGGTCAACATCCAAAGGAATGCTAGGGGCTTCATAAGATTTTGTCAATACTGGAAAACAGTTAACAACATGTAGGCCTGTATATTGAAAGAGCTGTCTGGGTTATTCTAAACAAAGATAACCTGATTACCTGTTGTTGAGTGAGTGTGACTGTCTTCAAAAAGATACTTGTGGTGTATTGCAAGATGTGGACAGTCAATGACATCCATGATGGCTATTGTGGTTGATTCAGGTCCTGCAGGAAACCCCCCAAAAGTCTAAAAATCAAACCCACTTAATTACAGAGTATTTTTTTCTTAGTCACATGCACCAAGTTCTCCTTAATCAGTGAGTAACCTCAGTGATTGCAGTGAGGATCATTCATGGAGAGGACTAGGGATGCAAAGATGTGAAGGAACCAAGCTGTTAGGCTACATTTACTGTATACATTATTTAAGTTGTGGGTTGCAGAACTGAAAGGGAGTGGTGAAGGCTGTGAGAAACAGAAGTGATTGAAAGCTGAACATGCTTAAAGTGTCAAGTACAGTGTTGAAATACAAGTTTTCCCATGAAGTCATTTGTTTGGATGGTGTAAGAAGCATGCAGCCATGCTTTTGTTACAGTGAATCTCAATTTTTCGCATTGCAGAAAGGAGGGTGGCTTTGAGAAGGGGGAGGCGGGGGAATGAAGTGAACAATTTAGGTGAATTGTGAGGATTCTCTACAGAAGGTGGCATGAAGAGGCAACTGAGCAAGAACTGGACATTCAGCAGGACACTTGAGTTAAAACAGCCAACCTGAAGGCTGTGGACCAGTCTTATGAAGCCTCCCAGATGATGGATCCTGCTGGCGAGCTGGGTCTTTCAAGGCTGGTAGATAGAAATTGCCAAAGGAAACGGTATCACAAAAGGAGCAATAGAAATGTTCACATTTCCTAGAATGGACATGTTTATTACCAGTAACTTGGTGTTTGTCTCCCATAACACATGGAGAATGCCTCATACCTGTGCAGTTTAGAAGAAGTTCAGTGTTGATGGAAACTCCAGGACTTGCCCTTCAACTCAGACTATCGGAGCTCTTCCAAAACCAGAAGTGCTTTATGAATAGATTAATAGTAGTGAAGCAATATGAAATTACAGCAATCTACTTTGTGTCCTTCAGTGAAAATTCTTGCATGTTTCATTATCATCCATCAGTCTTTTGGGATCAACTGAGTAAGAATAAAAACTGCTTGGAAAAGTTTCTTCCTCCAGTTTGCTTTATAAGAGGAAACACTGATCAGGGACTTGGGAGTGTTTAAATGAGGAGGATGCAGTACAGTCTATTTGATGCACTACAGCTATAAGGAAAAATACACATTTCTAATTTATGAAGAACAGCCTTTAAAATGTAGAGATTTATTTCAGATTCCACACACTCATCTTCTTAGTCGAAAGGTGTTTGGAGAAAAGAAACCTGTTCTTTACGCGGGTATGACCACCTCCATCGCCCTGTGCACTGCCCCTTTATTGCCGCCAGAGGGCCGCGTGGAGGCAGCTTTCGTTCCTTTGCTAGAAAAACACTTCAACTGACTTTGGAGCCCTTAATGGCCCAGACGAGCTAAAGAACATGTATTTAACAACTGCACGACTTGATCGACCATGGCAGGGGAGTAGATGGAGCATCTGGGACTCCGTTCTCTGGAATCCAGAGTTCCTGCACTGAAATTGAATGTATGAGGGTAAAAGGTGACAGTGCAAACTCTCTTGATATGCCATGAAAGTGTAGTAGGGAGATGGAAGATGCATCTGAGCCACCCAGGTTTGCTGTAAATATTGGGTCACATTTGACACATGCACAGTAATATCTGTACAGCTGTGTGAAGTGGCACTGGGAAGGAGATGAGAGGAATCACTGAGCACGAAGATCAGGCAATGAACAAGAGATGAATGGTTGAATAAGAAGACCAGAGATCAATGGGCAGAGCTACAATATTCATACATGTGTAGATATATCTCAAAAAGTCTGCATGAGAAGCAGGTGCCAGAAGGAACGCAGATTTTGAAAAATAGTTCAGGGCGGAGAGCGGGGGGGTGAAGTCACAAGGTAAGAAATGAAACAAACTGGGTGAGGACTCGAGCAGAAGAATGATCAACTGGGAACAAGGATGGTGAGATTTCCAGTGTAGGAGGCAAGCAGTAAATAAGATGAACTTTAAGTGTTTTATGCTGGGTAATGATGTGCTCTAGAAACTGTTCGAGAGCTGCGGGCTAATGAGGGGGTTGTTTTGGATGGGGAGAGGAACTGACCTGAAACATTTGAGCTTTGACACTGGAGTGGTAAGGCCACGTAATTAGGGAGAGAAAGAAAGACGGATACACTGGTAGAGGTGTGGCGGAAGTTCTCCAGCTTGGGATGGGAATTGGGTGTTTCAGAAACTCCTCTTTGGGGTTCAGAAACGGGTTTGGGCTCCAAGATTTCTTATCGCCTCTGTCAAGCTGAATAAACCTTAGTGACAGAGGCTGCTCATCCTGAGTCCCTTAGTGTAATGAAGAAATTTGTTGGGGAACAACTGAAGCTGGGAGTTTGTTTTTAGTGTTCTGTTTTGTAACAAAACAAGTAATTTGTTAGGAGAAGCCTGCTTGAAAGTGACAGCAAAAGCAGTGTCTGAATACTTGCTGCACTGATAACAATCTGCAATTTAGAAGGAGAACAGCATGTTAACCAGAAGGCTGCTGAGTGAGTACTGTCATCTGATCCGAGCTGGGGTCTGATGACAAAAATAGTATATGACCATGTAATTAAAGGCTCCCATAGTGCACATGCTCAGAAAGGGGGGGGAAGCCACAATTATGTTGAGTACATATTATGTATGACATTGCTGTAGCCTCGTTAGTGCTTCCAGTCAGATGAGAAATTAACATTAACCAAGGCAATGAATGGGAACATTCCGACTGAATTCCTCTTAATAAGAGGCAAGAGAAAAAAAAACGCCCTTTTTTTTTTTTCCTTTACTACTAGTCATCAAAAATAATTAATAGTAATCAGCAGCTATTCTACAAGGCAAATGCTTTCTTGCAGAATAAAAGGGAAAAGCCTTACCCCAAAAAAAGATTTGAAGGGCTTCTGATTTAGTTGGAAACATGCAGCGCATCCACAGCTGGGACTGGGGATGAGAGGCTTTTTGTCAGTGGGGTCCATGAGGTGCACAGGATCTCCCACTGTCCTCCCAGGCTGGAGCCTCAGAAGTCCTCAGCTAAGGACCAAGGCTGGAGTAAAAAGTTATTGCTGTTGCAAAGGAGGGGAAAAATTAGGCTGTAAAAAACAGAAGGGAAAAAAAACCTTTCAGCTTGTGTAACAGACTTGGAGGCAGAATTTCTGGTGGAGTGAGTTGATGAGCAATAGGTAGTCCTGGAATGTCCAGAAAAACAAGGCTGGGTCAATCCTCTGTTCACAGGTGTGAGGCATTCATTGCCTGTTGGCAGAGAGGAGGAAGGAGGACAGAAACTGAGGCACCAGCAGTGCCCAGTTACTAGAGGCGTAAACTAGAAACTGCCACAAAGGGGCAGGATTTACTTATTTTTGATATGGTAGGTAATATAGTCTAAAAAAATATTGTTGCTAACCACTGCTGTGGGTATCTGAAGGATGCATTTCCATCACTGAGCTCTGGGGTTTCTTAATGAGTGAGAATTATACTGAGGTTTGCAAATGAGTGAGCATTATTATACTGGTTGCCAGATAGTTTTGGCTTTGACATCTCTACAAGCTTTTAAGATGACATGCTGTCATCCAGCAGATTATCTGCCTAATAGGAAGGTTAATTCAACTGACTCGATGTCATGTTATCACAGTATTTAGTATTTCAGAAAGATGGAACTAGGACTTCTTTAGGACTGAAAGACAGAGAGTATACAAGCTAGGAAACATCCCCAAATTATTTTTTACAGAGTCTTCCTTGACATCTGTGTGAGGAAGAAATGTGCTGCAGCCAATTTTACACAGTAATGTTAAAGAAAAAAAAAGCCAAAACCTGTTTGCATTTATTTCCAAGAAAAACAACCAAATAAAATCTAGTAAGGTTAAATCATCTTGCACAATTCTATGACTACTGTTGTTTCTGAATTTTGCTTCAGGTCCAATTTGAATGTGCAAATAATACTGAGTCCTGGGAATGTGTGAATGGGAGAGATATGCTCTCTTCTCTCTGGCTGAACAGCTTTGGTCCCAGATCACATTCCCCTTCCCCTTGCAAAACTTCAGCTGGGAATGGTTATACAGAGGCTGTTTGTGCCAGAGTGAAGAAGGGTGCTTTTGGAACCAACCTTCCACATTTGTGGAGCAAAACTTGGAGCTTACACACAGCTGAAATCCAGTCTTTGTAGCTGTGAATGTTCAATTAACTATTTTTAGCCTTCTATAAATACACACGACAGCTCTTGATGATTTATTTTGCTGTGATTTAGGTTTTTGCCCCTGGTATCTAAGAATTTTTTTTAATTTTTGTTAAGGTGTTACAAATCCCTGATTATTTTCCTACATTCCTAATGAAGTAGGTCATGCTTCTTTGGTGGGGTGGGGTTCATTGCATGACTGACTTAACTATAGAAGTAGAAAAGGGAAGGAGCAATTGATTCTTCTGGGCATAGAAGTGTACATTTTATGCAACCTTTATGAAAATAAAAGAAAGATAATTTCTATATACCTTTACCCAGTGATAGATTAATGATATATATTCTCACACATTAAAGGACAGAAAAATCTAAAAAGCAAAACCACCTGTAAGTATTCACTCCTCTTCTATCTCAAGGAAAATGGAATTTTGTTACCTTCACAGATTTGGGCTCTTAGCTCTTCACTTATGTCCTCCATAGCTGTGAAATCCTCAGCATAGAAGAGATGTTTATATGAAGGCTCAGAAGCAATTTCCAGCAGTTCTTCCTCAATTGCTTTTCCTATTCCAATTGCGTAGATGATTATACCTGGACTCAAGATAAATTGCACATAGTTATTACTTCAGCAGTTTTAATTCTAAACACTTGTTCCTCTGCTAAAGGAAGATACGAAAAAAGGGAGAGTACAAGAAATGTTATGCTTTGTAACTTCAAAATCATTGTTGAACAGGCTTAATATACTTTATAACTGGGAGATGTGTAGAAACTCACTTGTTTGCTGTAATTTGATATACAGCTCTTAAGTTAAAGAGATTACAGTTACTGATAGTAAATTACCCCAGAAAGAGTAATTGCAAAACATGTAAGAGAATCACAATTCAGCCTCACAACTGCACTGCAAGTGCCCAGTTTGTGTGTGTCTGTGTATGTGGGATATGACCAATAAAGCTAATTACTGGGTTTAAGGGAAGATGTGTTAGATACTGGCAAATGGGACAGAATTCTGAAAGATGGCAGTAATTTTTCAGAAAAATGCTGAAGTGTTTCATCAAAATCCTCAGAGCACACTGAGAATCTTGAGAGCACACTAGAATCTTGCACTCTGAGGGACACTAGCAGGCTGGGAGACCCACTTTGAAGGGTAAAGAAGGGAAAACAATTAATTTATGGGGCTAGGAAAGAATGAGCCTTACAATAGGGATGCTCAGGACAAGTATTTCCTCAGCAGAAGTGCTAGGAAGAAAGTAAATGAGGATTTGTAGTTTTCTTAACTGTGAAAGCAGGGAAGGAGGAAGTGGTTCAGAGCCCTCCCACCAGACAGATTTTAAACAAGCAACGACTACAAAATACTTTGATATCCTTTTTCTTCAGCAGTTATTTTTTTATTCTCATGAACATATGGTTTGATACAACATTTCTCTTTACATCAGTTCTGGCTTAGGAAGTGTCCACAACTAGTACTGATTTTGTGATTCATAGTATGGCTATGAGCTTCATAGCTCTTTCATAGGATTCAAGAGCAGAAGCTGCCTTCTCAGCTGATTGGTTTCAGATAAAACTTGGGATGAGAATGTTTGATATCTTTATTATCCTGGGGTAATAACTGCTGCACACTCACTGAATTGCAACTTTAACCTTTTTGCTGAAGGATCATGGGCCTGATAATATCATCAAATATGCATTTTCAACATTCTTAACATTTAATATAAGCACCTCCTTGCTTTGCTTCACCATTGCACTTAAGCCAGGAAAGTAAAATGTTTACCAGAAGCTGATTCAATTTAATGAATGCATCAGTAATGCTGAGGTTTGAAGCTTTTTAAAGATTTGGAGATATCAGTGGTAAAGTATTCGAGGTCAGTTTGATATTCAGCATTACTACATTGGCTATGCTGCAATGACACAGGGCATGGGTTTGGCTTGTAGCATTACAGTATCAGTCCAGAGCAGGATTTCATTCTTTCCTTCTGTAAATCCTTCATGTAGTTTCACGCATCTCACCAGTTAGCCTATAAATATTGGGGTGGGTTTTTTAATATATTTTAAATAATATTTTTAATTATTAGTAATTATTAATAATTAACGTTAAATAATGTTTTGATTTTTATTTTTTAATATCTTTTAAAACCCCCTTTGTTTATAGTTATAGTTTTGTTATAGTTGTTCCCTTTTCTCATTGCAAAAGAGGTATCAGTCCTGACCACTGCTATACTAATCATGTATGAAATTCTGATTGATATATCAAGTCAATAAAACAAGAACAGAAAAAAAGATGTGCAGAATTTTCTAAAATCTACCTGTTTTCTCTGTGTGGTGGGCCATCAGCCATGGTTCTTAAAGGAGTTTCTCATAAAAATGAAAAACGTTTTGCAGAGAAAAAAGGGTTTGTTTATTTTCTTGAAAAGTTTTGAAAATTTTCAATTGACTGCTAAACAGATTAAAAGTTTCCGATTTGTGGTACAGGTGTGCTAGAGGATGAATTTCTGCCCAGACATATTAGAAATTAAAAATCACCAGTTTTCAGTTGCATTTCAGCATATCACCTGATAAGGCATGTAGAAACAAAGACAGAGAGCACTACAGCTATATCCTTTTGAAAAGAGGACCCATCTTTCTTCCAGAACACCATCAGCACTATAGACCTGGTTCAAAATACAGAATATATTCTGTAAACAAAAATATAGCAGCCAATCATTACTACAGTATTTCTCACGAGGACAGATTTCTGTATTTTGAAGAGACAGTTTGGGGTGTTTTACTTTATTGTTTTCTTAGAATTTTCAGTGAAGATTCGAGTGTTCCCAGATGTCTGTATGAAATGTCCACCATTAGTGGATATGCTGAAGGCACTGCATGGCATGCCAGGTGGGCATTGCATGGAACCCCTGTGGTGACACGCTCACCATGGGTCCTGCCCCAGGGATGAGATACGTGCCTGGAGCAAAGGCTCTCATGAACACCAAAGATCCGATGTGCTGCTGCAGTGGTCACTGTACTAGCCAGACTCCTATGGCAAACTCTCTCTTGATTAGCACATGCTGTAGCACATCCACACAATTACTACATCTTATTTCTAACAACATTTGCCTTTTAGAATTACACATCAAAAACATCTCCACTTACCATTTCGCTTTGCTCTAGTAGCCCACTCAGAGACTTCATCTTGGGCTCGTCCATCCGTAAACACAATGGAGATTCGAGGGACATTAGCTGAAAATGGTCTTGCTCCTTCTGCTTCTGTGAAGCTTCTCTCTAACATTTGTTTCAGCGCCAGCCCTGTCATGGAACCTCGGCCCATGTATTTCATTTGTGATATAGCTTTCTTCATGTCTTTGGCCGAGCTGAACTGCCTTAATGTAAACTCTGTGCGAACCTCAGTGGAGTACTGAAGCAAACCAACTCGAGCAGCTTTGGCTGAAATCTCAAGTGTATCCACGATTCCTGAGACAAATTGTTTTACGATTTCAAAATTATCCTCTCCGAGACTTTTTGATCCATCAATCACAAACACAAGGTCAATTGGGCCTTCAGTGCATCCTGTGAAATGAGCAGCAGAGTGTTCAGATCACGAAAAAACTCCACAGAGCTGGGAAAGGGATCTAGATACCCGGGGCCTGCATGAACTCAGAGATCATCTAAAGTACCTTGTTCCTGGCTTGTCCAGTATTTCCCTTGTGTCTGAAGATGTTGTGTACAGTCTATATCAAAAGCTAAGAGTGTGCCTATGATGGAGGGCTTAACAAAAATATAATCACAGTGAATATTTACTGACATACTGCTTTGCAGAATACGGCAATTCTTAAAAATACAACAACAATCAGCAAATTTTAAGAATGACTTGAGAGAACTGAAGAACATAGCTAGGATATAAAGACAGTTACCAAAATTTTCTTCCAGGGATAAGCCAGTATCCTAACTTTGCATTTGTATAGATGAGCAGCACTGAGAGATGTGGAAGAGAATCATTGAAACTGCATTGGTACTGCAGAAGTTAAAAAAATAGTTAAAAAACTATAGGTAAGAGATTCAGAATTGGTTAGGTAAGGGTTTTTTTGCTGTCTAACAATCTTGTAATTAGAAGGCTTATTTATTGCTGCAATTAACCTTTTCTGGTTTACCCGTTAAAGCTGGGAGTTTGAAAAATTTGGAGTTCTTGTACTCTTTGGCAAGTGCACATGTGAAAACCAAAGCAGTTTGTAGGCACTGTGCATCCATGATGACGTTAGGGAATTTAAGGACTGGAGAATGTCTTAGAAGCTGCAGACTGCTTCTGCCAGATTTTTTTTTGTTTATTTAATTCTGGAAAGCAATTGCCTTCAGCAGCACAGACTAGTGTGCTTTGTGCAAGGGCTAGCTGCACAGATGCTTGGCTCCTATTTGATCAATGTAGCTTCCAGGGAGAAATTGCCATACTAAGGAATATAAGATTTGCTTTTTAGTCTGGATCAAATAAACTTTGACCTCCACTTATCTCTGATCTGTGTACAGGAAGAATGCTGTGAACACTACACAAAAGAGACCTGTGCAGCAGAAATGACTCTTGACTGCTGAAATTACAGGAGAAGTCCGTTAGCAAGTCAATGAAGGAATAAGGAATTTTCAATTTTAAAGCTTGGACTTTTCTTCCTAGAAAATATCTATTTTTAAACTGCCCAAGAATTCCTTTCTGCAGTCATCTGAGAAAAAGTTGCCTCACATGTACTTGGGTGATGCAAATGCAATGACTATGAATATCAAAACTGCCTCAATATCACTGTGTAAGTCAAGAGAGGGCAGCAGCTCATGGTGCATGGTTTTAGGGTTGAGAACAGCCATGAACAGGTTACCATTCTTTCAGTAATCAGTCTCCTCAACTAAGGCATCCATTTGCAGCAGAATAAATATTTTTACTGAGTCCCACTAAAAGAATTTCTCCTACAAATATTAAGAAATGATGAGATAAGATAAATGCATGTCATGTTGGAAGACAAGCAAATAGAATTAATGGCATTTTAAAATACAGTATATAAAGATAAAAGATCCACAGTATATGAATCTGATTAAAGCACACATTCCTTGATAGTAAGATTCCACTTTTTCCTGATGTTTTGAAAGAATTATCATTGTACTTCATGCTACACCAAAACAACCATTCTAATTTGATAGTTTTTTGCTTATGAGAGCATCAAGTTAATTGTTTGAGACATTTTCTACCAGACACATGCTTTGGGGCTTTCAAATATTGTATCATGGTTGAAGTGAAGAGTTGTGGCATTGTTCAAGGACAGACTGGGTAGGGCTTGGAGCAACCTGATCTAGTGGAAGGTGTCCCTGCCCATTTCAGGAGGGCTGGAACTACATGATCTTTAAGGCTTCTTCCAACCCAGGCCATTCTATGATTCTATGATTTTTTTGAAGTGAGATCAGTTAATTTTAGAAATCAAAGAAACAAAGTTTCTAAATAAAAGGTACTTACTTCTGCATGTTTTCTGATCCTCTTTTAGTACATATCCCTCCTGGCATTTGCAGATGTATGAATCATCATTATTAGCACAAATGTGTTCACAACCATGGTCAACTGATTTGCAGACATCTTTATCTAGGAAAAATTGAAATATTTCATCTGTATTCTATTTAAAGTATTTATAAATGCACAGATTCCAAACATAATATTTGAAGAACATATGACAAAGGAGTATAACATTTGTTTATGGATCAATGCCAGAGAAGAGTGGCTGACAGACATAATGAGTTACTTACTTCGACATGTTTTCCCATCTTGTCGCAGGACAAAACCCTCATGGCACTGACAGCTGTATGAATTGTTATTATTAATGCACACATGTTCACAGCCATGGTAAATGGATTTACACAGGTGTTTATCTGAGAATTGTTAAGAGAATTTCCTTATTAGACCATTTTTCAAATGCAAAACTGTCATGAACAAACTTTGAGTGAAATTAAGTCAATTTTTTTTTTTTTATGACTGAAAAACATATTTCCCATAAAAGTTTCAGCTACTCACTCCTGCATGTTTTTCTGTCTCGCCTCAATATAAATCCCTTGTGACACTGACACAAGTATGAATCGTCAGTTGGAACACAGACATGTTCAAAACCATGGCTGACTGTTTTGCAGACATTTTTAGTTGGAATAATGAAAATTGTATTTAGCACAGTTAGCTAAGTAAATGTTTTTCAAAAAAAAAACCAAAACCATGGCAGTAATTTTCCATGAAGGAACTCGCTTCCATGAAATACATTCTATATTAAAGACACAAATAACACACTACTGTTGCATAGTGTGTTTCATTAACAGATCAGGAAGTACAAAACATACTTACTCATGCAAGTTTTTCCATCTTCTCTCAGTATGAATTCTTCATGACACTGGCAGATGTAGGAATCATCAGTATTAACACAAATTTGTTCACAGCCATGATCAACCGAGTTGCAAACATCTTTATCTGAGAAGAGTGGATGCGGCTTGTAAGGTGAGGCTCATTAGGGAGAGATGGTGTCTTCTGTTCACCAGCCCAAGTAGTTGGAAATCACTGACATACACATGTGCAAACACTCACACAGCCACAATACTCAAAAGCCTCATACTTTTATAGTTCGGGCTACTCACATCTACATGTCTTTCCATCCTTCTTCAGTATGAATTGTTCATGACACTGGCAGATGTAGGAATCTTCAGTATTCAAACAAACTTGTTCACAGCCATGGTCAACTGAGTTGCAAACATCCTCATCTGCAAACAGGAGAGTTGGTAGTCAGCATACATCAGCAGAGATCTTGATTATATGTGTAATTCATCACATTAAGTTCTTATGCTACTTACTTCTGCAGGTTTTGCCATCATCTCTCAGAAGGAAACCATTACGGCATTTGCAGATATACGAATCACCAGAACTAACACAATCATGTTCACAGCCATGGTTGACTGATTTGCAAAGATCTTTATCTGAAAACAGATGACAGCTTTTGCTGGTTAATGCATTTCTACACAAGCATGAGCTGCAGATAGAAAGTATGTTGATAAGTATCAGACTACTTACTTTTGCAAGTTTTTCCATCTTCTCTTAGCAGGAATCCCTCCTGACACTTACAAACAAATGAATCACCAGCATTAACACACAATTGTTCACAGCCATGGTTGACTGATTTGCAAATATCCTCACCTGGGAACAGTTAGATAATATTTAATGTGGTTTGCTAGTTAAACTTCTTTTTATTAATGCAAATACTGCAGGGGTAATCCCATGAGCAAAGAAAGATGGAAGGAAGCCTGCAAACTGAAAGCGTATCTCTTGCTAGTTAAATGATGGACAGCTTAGCTTACATTGAGCATGAGTTCTTTACCATTCGAGCAGAAAGAACTGCATGCTCTGGATGGCCTCCAACTGACAATAAATCATTTTAGGATTACTCTGACTAGATTAAGAAGGAGGACTCCACATTAAGATCAGTAAGAGTGAAAGGAGGGAATAATTTAGTACAGTCATTTAGCACAAATTTACATTGGTAGAAATAAAATTAAGAAAGACAAAGGACATGATTTAACAATAATTCTTTAACATTCTTACATCAGTGCCAAGAGTCCACATAGAAAACCCCCAAAAGAATAGGAACTATTTGTTTGAGACAATAAATAAAATCTAACTGACATTCCTGAGAACTGATGGGAGGACTGCAATGTTAAACCAGTGGGTTTAAAAACTCTTCAAGAAGGATAGGTAAGGAAAATGTACAGAAAGTGGAGCCATCTGTCAGCATTCCCTGTTTCTTTGTCACTGGAACACAGAAGAAAATAGTCTCAGTTTCTAATGGAGAACTACCTTCACACAAAAAGTGGAACAATACTGACAGCCAAGTTCAAATTCACCCATCAGGTTTAATAGGTGTTGAAGAAAACCTTGTATTTTTACAAGAACTTCAGTCTGAGTCAAATTTCATGATCTCATACTGCCAAAATAAAAATTCCAAAAACTACTACATAAGACAATCTTCTAACTCAACACCAATTACATTTAAGACATGGCAATCTAAACTAGATCCCATCTTAGTGGATAAAAAAAGAAATAATTTAAATAAAAATTATACACAGCTGTGTGCAACTTAGACACATGCAATGTTTATAAACAGAATCAAATACAAACCAGCAGCAAACACGGCTATTACTTCAAAACGATGAATTTTACACATCTGAAAGCAAATATAAGCCAGATTATTTAGGGATGTTAAGGGGCGGAGGGGGAAATAATAATTATAGTAGTAAAAAAGGTAAAAAATTACTGCACTATTTTACTACATATCCCTCATAAATGTAGTCTCATAATCTAAAAGGAATGCCAGAGTAGGTAAAAAATTTAGAAATTGAAGTTGAAAACAGCTGTAAGATTTTAATAATGATTGAAACAAAGAACACAGTATTCACTGAACATGAAAATATTAGGAATTTGAAAACACTTAAATAATAAGGACGAGGGGTTGCGTGTCCAACTAAATAGAGTATCTTATTTAAATACTATAATGATCAAAAAGCATTCTAACAATGTATTGTTAATTATTAGGCAGAAATGGTAGAATTTCCAATCTTAATGCAGAAATGTTAAAAATTTCAGTGTATTCAGATCTGAACTTATGAAATAGACTACTGATGATATCGTTGGAGTGAAAAGTTTCATGAGCTGAGAATCAGTTCACACAGCAGGTAGTGAACCTACATATTTTTGAACCAGTAACTCCACATAATTTGCAGCAAAGGGTTGTAAAACAGCTATCTGAAGAACACCTTGGATGCACACTGAAAATATACTATTTTTCCAGTGTTTAAAAGGACAAGTAGTTCACTGTAAGCCTGTCAGTTTGACACTGATATACATTAAAGTAATGGAATAGATAATGTGGAATTTGATTCAGAGTAAAATCAAAGAAAGAGAATTAATATCAATCTACTTGGTGTTACAGTAAAATAGATCCTGGAAAACTAAATAAATATCTTTCTTAATTGATGATGAGGCTGTTCATAAAGCTCATGCTGTTCATAAAATGAAACATTCAGAAAGGCAGCAGTCTTGCTCTTTATTTTGATTAAGGAAACAGACTATAGAATCAACATTATATGGATTAACACTGGCTAGAAAGGTCATCAGAATCAATTGTAAATGCAGGGCTTTCTAAGAATTTGCCCTGCTCTTCTATACTTAACATTTTTATGGATAGCCCAGAAGAAAATACAAAATAATCACAAAGTTTGTAGGTTACTCCAGT